>JAUZNJ010066209.1:37751-54389 GCA_034780135.1 Jordanella pulchra
CTCACTACATGTTTGCTCAGTCTGAGGGATTGAATATGCTTTCCTTATTATACAAGTAGGAAAAGAAACTAAACATTAAAAAAAAAAATAATATGAACCTTTGTATATAACTGGATGAAGTTGGGAAATAGTTTCCTTCTGTAATACAAAAAAAAGATTCTGATGATAATAATACAATTTTTTTTAAATCCTCCTCTAATAGCTTTTAAATAATAAAGATCCTTGAATTAAACGTATAAATGACAACAGAGGAAATGGCACAAAGGGTAGTAAGTAAATGGAAGAGTGTTAAGTGTCTGAATGACTGTAACAGTTGTTCTGTTGCAGAGAATATTGGAGGCCAGTTCTGCTCACAATGTTCATAAAGTCATGTATCACCGCAATCAATTTAGGAGACATTTCTATGGTTATAATTATTAAGCTAACACTAATAATGAGAATGCTATGAGCCATTACCAGCTCATAACCTGCAAACATGTTTTCAATCAAGTCTTACTTCTATAGGGCACAATTCCAGGCGGATTCTGAATACTTCTGTTTTCCTGAGAAATAATATCAAACTTAAGTTGCCCTTCCTGTTTGGATGCAAACAAACAGACCTATTTGATTCAAAATGTTAATATAGAGAGAGCTTGTGATGTTTCCACAGAAACCATACGTGATAAAAAAATCCACGAGGATTAAAAAAAAGAGAAAAAAAAAAAGAAAACCTTAAATAAATTAAAAGCTCCCAGACAGAAATCATGCGATTCTTTTTTTTTTTTTTACAACTGATAAAATATTTGCAAAGGACACTCCAAGAACTACTGACGATGACAGCTCTGATAAATTCACAGCATCATGCCAGTTGCTGTTAATTTGGACTCAGATGTAATAAACCTTATCTACTGATAATGTGAGAGGGGGTTAGAGCAGGGACAACAAAAAGTTAATCATGTTTCATGACTGTGACCTCGACTGTGGTTTGATTGCTGATCATCAATCAGCCATTACTGTCGGAGAAATCACAAGAGCATTTAGCTTGTGGAGATGATGGAGCCACTGATGAAATTTCCTCCCAAAATAAGT
The DNA here is from genome assembly GCA_034780135.1 of Jordanella pulchra. NCBI lineage: Eukaryota > Metazoa > Chordata > Actinopteri > Cyprinodontiformes > Cyprinodontidae > Jordanella > Jordanella pulchra. The sequence goes on from JAUZNJ010066209.1 coordinate 38,820, forward strand.
TATTCACATGTGATAATATAGCTCATCAACAATCATTTAGGTTGCGGATTGATCATTTGAATGGTATTTTTCTGGTCCATATTATTGTTTAATATTGCCAGAATGTCTCTGGCCGCTATGCATGACCTGGAAACATTGCTACCGATTCTCCCCAGAAAAAAAACACAAGCAAAGTCAAAGTCAGTAGAGTTTATGAGCGTTGTTGTCTTTTCACAAATCCTTAGCTTTGGACATCTAGATAATGTCGTTTTGTTCAGTGTTCTTTGCAAAACAGCGCATGCTCGATAAAACTTGACAGAAGCACATTTGTGGATCAATTCCAAAAACGGATGTTTTTGGACTTTGACTGGGCTGTTCGGATATATAAAAAAGCTTGGATCTAAACCATGCTACTTTGGTTTTGATTGATTGTTTTGGTTGCTTGATTAGGCTGACTTTTGAGGTATGCAAAAAGGTTTTACAGAACTTTTTTGTATTCAACTACATCGATAATCTTGTGGACTTGGCAGCCTGACCCTGCCGAAACCGGGCCTTATATAAGAGGATGATGTTTTTAAAAATCTTCACATTTTAAGAGGATAAATCAGTGACAATGAAAGTCTCAGGATTTTTTTTCCTAGGCTAACCCTGGTTTGAGTCACTCAGTTTTCATGAATCTGTTTAGGTAACTAAAGTTCTCTGAGATCTTCACGAAAAAGCTGCAAAAGAACTAAGAGGTTTAAGTACTTCTAAAAGTTACATTACCTTTCGTGGTATTACTTAAGTTGTTACCAACCTGGCTGAGACTTGTCGTTTCTCCCCTGGACCAGTAGGCAGGAGTACGGTTAACTCCTCTCGGGTGAAGTGATCAAATGTTCTACAAGCAGGAGAGAGGGGTATGCCGAAATGCAGATGATTGGAAGGACGGAAAAGTGAAAAGTGGAATCAAGGAAAAGTGAAATTTTAAGGAAATGAGGAGAATTCACATGAAAGGTAAGTAGGAGTAAACCAGAGTAAAGGAGGGCAAAAAGCAAAGCAAAAAGGGAAACAAAAACAAAACTAGAGGTTGGTAAGGTCACACAAAACAGTGAGTCTACAGGAATGCTACGTAAAGGATGAAATTAACTTAGAGGCGTGGTCATGGAAGGGGGTGCATGATAAAAATGATCAATCATGACTTTTACTCTGTATAAGATTCATAGAACCACTGGTTGACCCAGACAAGAGAATCGATTGACCTGGGGGAAGAGAAGTCTGCAGGCCAGACAGTCAATAAGTTGGCCGAGGCTCTACAGAGGCCACAGAACACTGACTTAATGCACTGCGGGGAGAGAGGTTTCCTGATTGAACATTTGCATTATTAAATTCTAAGATTTTTGAAGGAAAAATTGATGTGGGTGCATTCATGCAGGCAGAATTTAGATTGATCACACATAATATCTTCGAAGAATTACTGTCAGAAATGAAGCACAGAAAAGCTGATCTTTTGTTGGAGGAGGTTGGAAAACAAAGAGGGACCAATAAATTATCCAAAAGCTTGACTGTGTCGATGAACTACGCCAGAGTGGGACAGATTACATTTAAAGAAGTAGTGTTGAGCAAAACACGATCCTAAATATCACTTCGGTCAGTGGGAACAGGGCAGCTGTGGCTACGAGGTAGCTTACTACCGTCAGTGTGTGCGCAAGTGAATGGTCGAAAGTGTAAAGAGCTTTGTGGTCCCGACTTGTGAATTGAAAAGGGAAGAATTTGAGGTTTTAAGACAAAATTCAGACAAATCTGGTCGTCAAAGAGATCAGCTAAGTGTATTTCTGCCTACCATTGAGAAAACTGATTAAAATGATATACGATTTGATATTACTTGAACTTCTTCACAACACAACTAGAAATATCAACGTACTTTATTATATTAGTATGATTATGGCTGGATGCCCAAACCTGATCAACACTTATACATATTTGCTTTAAAAAACAAAAAACTAAATTTACACGTATTGTGCATATAGTCTGAAATTGATCTGAGTGTGTACCTGCTAGGGCAGTGCAAAAAAACCCCCAAACATTCTGAATTGATTCTCATATTAATTCCTATCAACTGATTCATACAACCAAAGATAGATTTTCAGAAAAAGCGTTTCCCTCGATTCTTTCAGCTGCATTTAATTACCATTACTTTATTCATTGTTGATGGTTGATCATAAGAGCAATCCAATGTGAGATCAGACCAGAAATCGACTGAAAACCTTGAGAATCGGAGTCAAATCGATTCTTACAGCTTGATTCAACATCCAGGCCTGGTAACTGCTGGTGGTCATACGTCAGTTGAATGATGAGGAACAGTGACATGAGACCCGGCTGGTATGAAGCAGACCCAACTACTGCTCCTAAAGTTGGATCCCATCCATTTTGAGAACAATACAAAGCTGTTGTGGAAATGAATATTTTTGTGAATTTTAATTTCTATATCATCTCTAAAAAGGCAGCGATAAACAGATAATCAGGAATCAAAAGGTGAATGAGGAAGCTGCTCATTCTTTTCCTCTTTGCCCTTCTCCGTTCTAAAGCAAAAGAAAAAATAAGCAGTAAGCAGCACATTCCTGTAAATCACAACTAATTTCAGCCCTGCCTGACGCGCCTACTAAAGTAGAAACACATGCACTGCCTCCTCTTTTTCTTTTCCATCCTGCCACAGCCAGCCCACACTTTTTTTTTTTCCTTGACTACGTCTCTCAGTCTGCTCCCTTTGCTGGTCATTTGTTCAACGCATCCCTCATGTTTCAAACATGTAGTCAACGGATCAATACTTTGCTTCCATATTTCATCATGTCTTTCCAACAAGTTTAGTTTAAACCACTTCTTCTCTTTTCCCTGCGGTGCTGATGGAAACCAAGCAACACAACACAAAATCAAAGCCAGTGCAGCATTTTTTGGTGGTTTCTCTTTACTGCCCTCCAGCTACTGTTGTCAAACTTTAAATTATGGCTGCAGCCTCTTGAATAGACAAGTAAACCCAGTCAGTCTACTTAACCAAAGCTGTATTTTTCTTGAGATATTCTGATGTGTTTTACATAAAAATGCCAATGTAGTGCACATTTGAACATAATCATAAGTCATTGCTGCAATCCTGTTTTTTGTTCTTATTCCAAGGGGTTTCAAAAATGATATCCTTTTTAGAGAATGATGGTTGATAAAATTAGGATTAAATATCTTATGAAAACAAAAAAAGTATTTTTCTCCTGTTCATGTCTTGTTTCTGTAAACGTCTGCGTCGTCTTTTCCTTCTTTTCCTCTAACCGCCTCTCAGTTGTTTCACCAAAAAGATATTGATTTGCAAAGTCTTGAGGTGGCTTCCCTCAGTGGAAACAGAAGATGGCGATTGTTTCTTTGCAGGCTTCAAGCTTTGGAGGAAGAAAGTAAAGGCATTAACTGTAGTCAAAGGTCGCCATTCATATACGCTCATTATTTTCAAAACCATGAGCGTATATGAATCATTGGTGAAACTTCCTTTATTTTGCCTCAGGTAAATAAATAAAGACATAATCTGCTATGTCGAGTCAATATGTCGAGCTGTTTCAGGAAATTTATCGTTGATTTAAACAGAAAAAAAATTGAAAAACAAATATATAAAGTGCAAAAACAAATCCTGTGCTTTAAGATGTTTTTTTTAAAGCACTTATCTTGACAGAAAAAAAAAATTCAAAACAGGCATACACATAACCAAGATCCATAATCTTGTGTCAAAGTTGACAAAAATCTAAAGTACAAAGACGTGTGTGCTGAGCCGTGAGCAGAAGAAAACAGGATGGTCTCTGGTTACAGCTTCTACTACACAAAACAAATAGAGTGAAACCCCAGCAAGCGGCTGTTGGCCTATGTTGATATTTTTGTTCTTTTCTTTGGACCAGGCCAGCACTGTGCTCACTGTACAGCAAACAATACAACTGAGTGGAGACACACAGTTATTCCCTGGGCTTAAAAACGGGAACACAAGTGTTCTCTGTCCATTTGGTTTAGATATAATTCCCTCCTTTTTTTTAAAGCCACAAATACAAACAAAATATTTTCTCTTTGGTGCGTATCTTAGCAACTAAAGAACGGTTTTCCAGTGACTTCAGGGCAAGGAGTGAAAGGGATTTTTTTCTCTTTTACAACTTTCAGTGAAGTCATACTTGACTTAAGGAAAATTAGATTTTACAGAATATATAACCAATAAAAAAAAAAAATCTCCTTTGGATCGGGTTAAAGGTTGCAACGCAGGACTATTAAGTAAGAATGAGTGAAAGAAACTGGACTGCAGCCTGCTGTGGAGACATACGTTAAAGCTCTGATCCCAGATATTCTCCATCCGAGGTAGGTCTGTGTGTGTGTGCGTGCGTGTGCAGGTGTATGCATAGTGAGTAAACATTACCGTCGGTCATTCCTCCTACGTCGGAAGAGCTTTTTGGTGTGTGCGATCTCAGCCTCATTAGGAAGGGGTGTGAAGACCTGTGAGAAACAAACCGTGGTGTAAGAGAAGGCAGCCGTCGAAACCAGCAATTTCCAAGACTTAAAGTGCATTTAGAGTCAGCTGGAGGATCCTTGGTTGCTTTTTTTTTAGTTTTCAGTTAAATTAGCAGGTACAAATGCATGTAACTCTCCACTTTTATCATCACAGAGATGTGGAATGACGGCTGGGTGGGACTGACCGCACGGATTTACCTAATGATTCATTTCAGTTAAAAATGTATTTGTCCCTGAGGGTAAAACCAATGGCACAGTGTGGCTGGCAAGCATGTTTATAGATACATAAAAAAATAAAAGACAATTTAAAAACACAAGAATCCCCATGTCAAGTTACTAGAAAGCTGCAATGGATGGAAAAAAAAAAAAAAAAAAATCGGTGTAATGTAACAACACATTTCATAACAACTGCAGCTATAACTGGCATTATAGTTTTTATAACAAATTATATTAGTTATCAAATAAAACAATTAAGCCTGCATTTCATAACCACATGGAAATCTGTAACAAACAAAAATAAAAGAAATAAAGAACACAAACATGTCTCATGTTTGGTTTTGGTGCAGATTCATATGAAGGAGCTAAGAATGGATCTTAAAATGAGGCGCTGCTGCTGCGCGGGTCAAACAAACAACCCAACACTCTAAGACCAGTCTACTATTGGCTGCAGAATCAAAACATTAAATAAAGATTATTAAAAAAAAAAGCACTTGAGAATTAAAAAAAAAAAAACACATTTTGTATTAGACTTGAACTCTTAACATGTCCAGAAGATGCCCTGACATTTAACATAAAAAAAAAACAAAACACCAAAAAACAGGAGAGGAATAAATGTTAGTAATGGTCCAGATCATTTCTTTCTTGTTTTCACAACATTCAAGGACCACATGAAAGTGCATTTTTTTTCTGTGTTTATAAACCAGACGAACCTTGTCAAATAGACTCCTAGCAGCACACTCGCTGCTGCCAGGTAAGAGAAGTTCTTAGGAATAAACCGCATCAAAATGAGTCATTTCTCATCTGACTAAATTTGATATTTTTTTCCAGCAGGTGGCTGAGAAATTTGTATTACTGCTGGAATAAAGTCTGATGGATATTTCCTCCTGCTTTTACAGTTCACCTCTTTTGAAAAGGAAATACGAAATCCATCATCCATAAAACATTGCCTCTGTCAGTCAAACAGTACAGTTTCCCTTTCCTCATCGCCACTATGTGCTGTTACCATGGTTATAAGTGGCCTAGGACTAGCCCTGTTGAGTAAACATGCAGGGTGCGATGACCAACGGTGTTGTGAAAAGGATGAGTGGATAAATGAGCCAGACTATGAACAGCTGTGCACACAAGGTAATGTTTAAGACATGGTCCACGAGGGGTGAGCACAGATAGAGAGTGTTGTCTCACCCTGGTGATGCTTTAAGAACCAGACAGGTGGAGATGGATCGAAAAGAAAGTAAACAGTGTCCCAAATGGTAAAAGCTGAACTCTGTTGTTTGAGGATGACCATAGTTTCCTCCAGCAAGTTTTTTTTAATTATTATTATTGAAGTAATGTTATCTTAAAATCATCCTTCCAACACATTTTATTTCAAAAATGCATTTTTCTTCACAGTCATTTCCAAGCATATATATTAACTTTTTATTAACAACTGAAAAATGTATTTGGACAGATTCTATTCTAATACCTTATATAACATAACATGATAAAAGTCCAATCTCAAGAAAAGTATCCAACCGCTAAGAAAACTGCATACATTTAAATGTGATCCTAGTAACAAAATGAAGCCAACTTCAGCTAATTACCCATTTAAAATGTTATCTGACAATTCTATAGCACCAGTGAGTTTGAAGCAATCCCTTGTGATAAACAGGCGTATAATGATAGAGGACAGGCGGCTGCCAGATGGGCGGACAAGGAGTGAAATCAGGGATTTCTACAGGTGTGGGGAAAAAAACCCCAAAAACAAATCAAGACAATACTTTTTCATACTGCATTTAGAGTTTTTGAAGCAAATATAACAGCCATGTAAAAGTTTCCTAAATCTTTGGTGGTTGCATTTTTTCCCATAAGAGCTCAGATGATATAAAGAACCAGAACATTGTTAAAATTGATTATTCCTTACAGGAAATGGATAACTTGTGATTGTTTTAGCTTTGATTGAATACAGTTGACGGAACATGGAGGAGACGTTTAAACAGACGTCCAAGAGTCTTTTTCCATAAGTGGGCAATGTTTAGATTTTTATCTAGTTTTAAAAGAAGGATTAAATACAGGACAAAAATCCTGACAATACAGTTTAATAAGTATTTTATTCTTTTTTTATTGTGGGATTAGGAAAGCATTAATTAGTAGAGAGAAGAAGAAAGAAAACTGACACATTTAGTTACTCTGCATTTCCTGGAATTTGTCATTAATAATTCCAAAACATCACTAAGTGAACAAAACATAGAAATAAATGACGCACTTCCCATTATTTTATGACTTTGTTTTTAATATCAATAATTTCTGCTGCAAAGAGCTGTAATAAAACCTTATATTTGTTTGACAAGTGTTTCCTCCTACAGATTCCTTTCTTTGTCGCTCTGAAGTGCTTTAAATTAAATACTTTTTCGTTAAGGTTAATAACTACAAAAAGCCGTTTTTAAATGATGATTTCATCAATTGAGGAGAAAAGCTGTCCAAACCAACCTTGCACTGTCCAAAAAAAAAAAAAAAAAAAAAAAAAGAAAAAAAAAAGAAAAAATCATGTAGAACTAGATTAAAGAGAAGACATTGTGGGTGAGAGTGGGCTGTCTGCAGGTAGCAGGGAATGCTGCTCAGATCAAAGGAAGCTATGAGCTCTCCTGGTCTCCTGCCAGGGGACCTCTACACTCCTAGCAGGCAGTGTGACCACTGTGGACGTGACAAGGATAGGGATGGGGTGGGGTGGGATGCAAGCACAAGTTATGATGATAGAAAGCTGAAAGAATGAGACCGAATTCTACATTTACTGGAATGTTTTATAGCAAAAGCAAATAAGACAATCGCTACAAACATAAAGGACTTTTCCTCAACATTATAAGCAAACGTTTGCAGTTAAACAGCATTTGTGTACAATTAACCAACCGATAAACAATATTTTTTATAGCTTTACAACACAGGCTTAGGTGCGTCTGTCTACTCTAGCTGGCTTTGCTTAATTTAGAGGAAGTTGAAGTACAGATTATCATTCCAGGGGAAAAGACAATCTGCAGCAACATGTACTAATGTAACGGCTCACTGAGACTAAAAGTGAACCAAGATTCTTTAGAAAGGAAGGTCAAAGAAGATACTCTAAAGATAATCTAAAAAGGTAAGACTTTTCCAAAGGGTTTTCTGTCAGGGTCCTGGAAATAAAAGAGGTTTCACTGTTGAGTTCATTGGTAGAGGTATAAGAAGGACGTTAGGAAATGAGAACAGCTACTGGAGATTGAAATGTGAAAAATAGAAACAGAAAATAATTAGCGAACTTTCACTTCAACTAGCCTGAAAAGTGGAGTGCACGCTTTCCTGTCGGCTTTTATGCGTAACAATTCTGGTATGATGCTCGGTCAGTCAGTCCATTGTTTCTGGGAGCTTATTTATGTTGAGAGGGACGCCGTCCAAAAGCAATAAATTAAAAACTACCCCGGGGGTGGCACTGAAGGACGGATTGTTGAGAACTGAGGAGAGAAAAAGAGCAAGAATGACTACAAGGGAGGCTGTAAATACAAGATAGGGAGCACGTAGTGAAATACAGGCAGGGAGTAGACACACAAATGCTGACACAAGGCCAGAATAAATAGTACTCCTGTTTGTATTAATTCAGGGAATCGTTTGATCTCATTTTTTTATAAATAAACTGGGAAATATTTTTCCAAAGACGGAAAGTATAGAATTATTAACACCAGAACCTGAATGAATTGAGACATTTAACATAACAGATCAAAGCAGCATTTCCTTTTTTCTGCCTCTCTGTCAGCTATAGCTAACCAGCTCTCACACACAAGGCATCAGATGTGTGGAGGATGTATGATCGATGCCTTTGTTCATTACTCTGAGGGATCCCAACAGAAGGTGTGTATTTGAAAAGCTGCTGCTTCAGCAGAGGTTGCTTTTCTATAGGGCACGGTTGTCTTTTCTTTTCTTCTCACACTGATCCCATGATGACCTGCCTCCTGTTGCCAGACTACCTCAATCTTTGATGTACCTGTATAATCCTCTGTGGCTAAAATCTTAGATTGCATAATAAATAAGACATAGATGTCTGGACCTCACATCTATTCCTTTCATCACTGATCACCTTCTGAATCTGACTGTAGCAGCTTTAAATCTCATCTGCCTGTTGAAAAGGTTGCAGGAGCTTAAGTGAGGTTTTATGAAAGGACCAAGAACCAGAAATAACATAGATCGCAAAGCAAAAAACAAAATTCTTAGAAGGTAGAAGGAAAGGATTTCTGATCTGGGAAACACCAAATAAAGAATCAACAGGACGGTGACTATGGTGCTTAGAGTTTCACACATAAAAATTGTAATAATCAGGTGCTTCAAATTGCTAGAAACAGTAATTATCATAAAGAATACCTGACTATATATTTACAACTAGACCATGAAATCCATTATAAAACACAATGGCTTTAAACTATCAGTATCAGATGCAACTAATCCAACTTCTGGAGTTTGTGTCAGGATAGACTAACTGTATGTCAGTCACACTCCATCCAGATCTTTATAGTGCAGGTGGCTATAACAATAATAAAAGATATATTTTTGTTTGCAAAGCTATAGTATACACTTTGCACATTATGTTTTGAATCTAACCAATCAATTTCCCAGATAAACAGTGTTTTTTGACCTTTTATAAAGATGTTTACAGGGAAAAAGACGATTAGACGCTGCAGGGTGTTTTCTAGTCATCCTCTCTGCACACCTGTATAACTTTAACCAACCCCTTTTGTTAGTATTGTATAGTAGTACCTGCACTACAATATATTGTTAGGGGAATTACCAACAATTGATGCCAAAGAGAGTAAAGATACTAATGTTACCCTAGCACTCCAATGATGTCATCTAAGTTTATTCAATGCAGCAGTAACTTTGCGTGTGGAGTCCAATAAATGTTTGCATGCAAATGATGAATTTGATTCTACTTTTCACTGTGGTGTAATTCAGGCTTTTCTCCTCATGTCTCAAAGGTCTCATCCATGTTCTGGTCTTAAAGTAACCAGTCAAGGATATTTTTAGAACCCATAGTTTTCCTGCAGATGCTAAATATTTTCAAGTTGCATCGAATTATCTTAATGCGAGGCATATTTAACTTACTTATTACCATTGCAGATGCTTCTTAAACAATTACTCTGAATTTAAAACAAATTGTGTATTCTTGTTTCTATTTGTAAGTGAAAAGGAAGTCACCAATCAGACGCAAGGGAATGTTTGAGGCTAACTGGGCAAACATGTCCTCCAAGGTATCCGGCTTACATGCAGGTACTCAGGTCTGCAGAGTTTCCCTCGTGCTGGGATCCTGGAGATGAACGTGAACAGAGGTGATTAAGCCAGAGTGTGAGCGGTTAATAAAGTGGAGGAGCCAGTAAGCAACTGAAGAAGGAACAATAGTGGGAAGTTACAACAGGGAGGGGGCTACCGGTCACCATGACCCCCTGGATATTGTTCTACTGCCCACCAACATGTGAATGATGGAGGGGAGAAGTGAAGGACGTTGTGAGGAGAACAGGGCAGATTGAAGAGCTGATGTTGACGGTCAAAAGGAGGAAGAAAAGTAATTAATAAGGAATCCAAACCAGGCCAGGTGTTTGATGATCAAAACCAAATAAGGGAGAAAGATCTAGATGAGCTGAAATATACTGGAAGAGTATGATGTATTCAATGTGAAGTGCAAGACAAACTGGCAGCTGGCATTCAGACCTCAAACAAAAGTCTGCCCGCCCCCAGCATCCCTTCAGAACCCAAGTCCTGCCCTGCAGCACGTACACTTCCAGACAGAGGGGCCGACCAGTCTGCAGAATCTCAGCTCCAGACCACGTCTTTGTTCCGCAGTCGCACTGCTTTGTTCACACACCAGAGACCGGATGTGTCCTCAGTGACCAGCCACTTTCTCCTCCTATCCTCCGACTCCCTTCGCTTCTTAGCTCATTCTGAAGAAAGATGAGCTGGATCCACTTTATAAGGCAATGCCTAAAATGTGAACGAAGGGAGTCATCTAATCCAGTATTAAACTATACCTACTGGAACAGCCAAAGCCCTATGATACAAAAACAATTCTATAAAAATCTGTCATAAAAAAACAAGAGCTGTTCAAGATGTAGAGTGGTATACTATAACATTCACTCTGCTAGAAACATATTGTTGTGGTGTCTATTAAATAGAGTAAAGATGGACATCTGACTTGGCAAACACCTGCATGCCTCAGAGTTGCTTCAAACATTAACTCTGTAAAGCCTTCCTTTAAAAATAATCTATTTTTTCCTTGCCTTGTGTCTGTGTGTAGGAGGTGCACACACAGCAGAAAGACTGTTTTGCTTATTCTAGGAGTTCATGTTGACAGGGTCAGAACAAAACTCAGCCTGTCACACACTGAAGGACCTGAAGTTAATCCCTTCAATAAGCAGCTGCCTGAACCACTTTTGATTTAGAAACAAAAAACAAAACAAGAAAAAACACAACAACGCTGCAAAAAACTACTTCTGCTGTCTGCTGAATGTGGGTTTATAGGCCATTTGTTCAAGGCAAAAATATTGACATCTTTTACAGGTAAAATTGATGGTTTGTTATGTCTTCTATAAATGGTAAAAAAAAGTCTTTTTTTGAATGAATAAAGTAATAAATTACATACTCCAAGGTTTCATGGTTTCTCCTTGTTTCTTTTTTTTTCCTAGCATTATACGTGACCTGAATGCACAGATCAACTCCTTGTTCCCTGACCCCTGGATGCTTCTGTCATTACCAACTGACATTGGACGTGAAGGCAGGGTTATTGTGTGCGCCGACTGACATTCCAGAGAGGCCATAAGAGGTCCAGCCGAATCGGAGAGCAAAGGGAGGAAGCGCTTTTTTCACAGAGTTGCAAGCATCCCCACCCCCCCTCCCCACAAATGGGATGTTTTCGACTTCCCTGGGCTATTTGTGTGTCCATTCTGACTCCTGGAAAAGGGAAGTAAATGTTAGCATGACGTGTGGAATGCAGAGACGGATTTTGGATGATGAAGTACCCCCATTCATGGGCTAGAAGTGATGACTCTGAAGACGTGTCGCTGGATTTAGTTGTTTCACATTATGACTGAACAACTGCTAGCTGATATTTTATACGCGTCGATTTCTTTACACTTGGAGTTAAGTTTGGTTAATCTCATCAACCAAGCAGATGATCCGGATGCAGTTGTGTTGCAAAACAGGGTTTTTGTTTTTAAAGGACCCAGATCATAGTCCAAATTCTTTATTTTAAAAAACATATAAGCCCCGAAACTGAATCAGAGGTTAATACTGCAGAAATAATACAAATGTAAAGCTATAATAAAAACCGCCAACCCTTGTGCTGAAAGACACTCTGTCAAAATAACATATTCTCTACAAATAAAAAGTTGGATTTAAGACTTTTAAGACATAATTAAATGTACTTTAAAACCTAAAGTGAAAAAAATCTGAAAGGATTCATTTAGCATCCACACAAAAATGGAAATAGGTTTAGTGAAACAAAGCCAGAAAATAATAAATATGTACAAATATTTTCATATTATTTCTAAATTTACATTCATTCACTTGAATTTCATCACATTGACTTTAACCTTTTGAATTAAGCCCAACTTTAATAAACTATCCAAGGTAAAAATGTTTTAGTTTATTGCTTTATTTTTTGAAACCACCAGGTGGCACCACAGCACCAAATGTCTAAATAAAAGTGGAATAAACGCAGTAGTTCTAATTATACATCAGTACATCATTTTAATGTCAAAACTAAGACAAACAACGCTTTTCCAATTTTAACTCATTTTTTTTTACAACTCTAGATAAATGTTCTGAGAAACACAGCTTGAGACTTATTTTATATCTTTGTTTTTTTTGTGTAATTGGCAATAATATGGCATCTTTACTGCTTTGTTTATCATCACAACTAAACCCAATTCAAAGACACCCGGCAGAAGATCTAGAGACAAAATTGGCAACAAATTCAGCCTTATTGACTTTGTCTGTATTCCTCAGATTTGGTTCACAGTAACTTAAGGATCCAAATCAATGAGTTTGAAAAAAACTCAGTTGATATAATAAAAGTAAAAAAAGAAAGTACGATTTCAGATGCAAGTTAATGTGAAAAATGTCATTTAAAAAAAAGGAAACCAAATTTTTATCTTTAAGATAATAAAATAAGGAATTAAGTCTAGAAAATTCTGATGTTTTATTCCATTTTTCCAAGGTTTGAAAAATAACAGCAAATTTCACACTTTTTCCAGACTGCAGAGTATATCATACATATGCAAAATGAACCATGTAGGCATAAAGTGTGGGTATTTTTCTAGCACATTCAAATTCTCAGAATGTGCTAGAATAAAAGCCACAGTGATTTTGCATTTGACACATAGCCAAACACTAACACTATAGGATACACACATCTACCAGGGAAAAAAAAAAGACCTGTATTTAATATTTACTGTCAGTTCCCATATATGAAGGTTTTTGGCACCCTTGTTTGAGCGTAAAAAAAAGGATTTAAATCTTGATTTTGTGAGGTCACAATTACATGGCCAAGATATATAATCCAAAAATAAAACAGTGAGTGAACGAAGAGGCTGCAGTTTGAGGACAGATGAAGAATGCCGGGGGAAAGCACCTTACTGTGTCCTCGAATCAACCTCAATATGATCCCAAGCACGCCACACAAAAGCAGCTGACCCCATCTTACTTCTGGTCCCAAGTGAATGAAAGGAAACGGCAACCCTGGTTCAGGAACTACGCAGAGAGAGATGCCAACTCGGTAGCTTAACAAGAAGCATCTCTGCTAAAACATCATAAGAAGCAAAACACAGCTCAATCCAAATGGCAGGAGGGGAAGGAAAGAGGAAGACCCTGGAGCTTAACCACTATGAGAGAGGGAAGCCATTTTGGCTCTGAAAGCAGGGAAGGAAAAGATGACGGTGACAGAGGCGACACAAGGTGAACCCAGTCACCTCATTGGATCAAAATGAACTGGAAAAACACAATGCTTCATACCTTGTACTCTGCTATGGCAAACACAGCTGCAGAATCAATTTCACTGTGTTGAAGCCAGACACATCGAATTTAGAGAAACTGAATAATGATATCAGGAAGCTGTTATTGTGCACACCTTTCAGACTACAGGACATACAGTAGGAACTAAAACAACACATGCCCTCATTTGGTCAGCATTCAAGGATGCCAAAACTTCAGACAACCACAAATTCATTTTCCTACATACTGTACATCGAGAGGCATAATTGGGTATAATTATTAGAGGAGAACAATTTCTACAAACACTGTTTTAGAACTCAGATATGTTAAACAAAGAAAATATGAGAATAAATGTAATCATTGGATATTTGGACCGCAGTCATCAAAGAAAGTTTACAGCATGGAAATACACAGATTGTATGATGAGCTCCAACATGTTTCTTACCTGTGACAGGCAAAACCCATTTACAGCCATAAATTATAACTCTGGACATTAAGTGAAGCTCAGTTTGTCTTTTCAGAAAATAAAAATATGTCTGAGTATCAGCTGAATTTATTTCGTCCTAGTGGGAATCACTTTAACATCTCACCAGCAGGTGTCACCAAATCTTTACTAATGAACAACATTCAAGCTGATAACGTAAAATGATCTACTTCCAAATTAAGGTATATTTCTTAAGAACCTCGTTTCTAAGAAACTGAACTTTCTGGAATCTGTTAAAGAAATCTCAAGATCTCTCTTTGCGCTTTGTCTCTGTTAGCACATTAGTTTAACAGCTCAGTTTTCCCAACTATACATTAACACATAAAATGGTATCTCTAAATATAAAACGTTGTCAAAATATGGTGCTATAAATAAAATAAATAAAAACTGTTTCAATTCCAACTGCAGTTCTGTTCTGTATTGAGCATCAGATGCTTAATATTTCTCTATTACACCACTAGATGGCAGCATTTAACAACTAATTGGCAAAGCTGCTTCCTAAACATGAGCCATGGCAAAAGGATTTATTAGATTAAAAATCATCAAAGACTTTTCTATTGATATCAACTAAACTGTAATCTGAAAAGTTTGCAAAGGAAAAGGTAATCTACTACTTACGGAGCACAGATGAGGTAAAAACCTCTCCAGGTCATTCATGTCTATCCCATCGTTTTCTGCAAACTTGTTTTTGCTCATGCTACAAAAAAACAAACACGAAATATTTCATTATTTTTAATCACCACAAGTATAAATCATATGTCTTATTGCAAGTGACTGATTTTTTTTAAAACCAAACTGTCCAGTTTAATCCAAATATCCTTGATGCATAAAGACTAATCTCACCCCTCCCTGTCAATGTGGGGCAGTTGCTTTGGCATCCCTCTGGGTTTCCTGTGGAAATGGCTGAAATCCAGTTTTTCTGGTTGTACGTCCCAACCTGCACCTCTAGAACAATATAACAGAGATAGTTTCTTTCCTTTTTGTTTTCTTTTTGCAAATGAAACAAATGAAATCAGGAAAACTAAAGACTTTCCAGAAATGTAAATATGGGGTTTAAATAAGTGCCAAAAGAAAAAAAAGGATGAAAGAAAACCATTGTTTTGTATTAGATTCATGTCTAAAAACAAATGCCATAAGTGGATTTCTTTGCCTGGTAATTAAGAGACTCAATGATGATTTCCATATATGTTTTGAATATAAACTATTAATTGTAGTAAAAAAGATCCTCTTTGGAAACAAGTAAAATGTATATATTTGTACAGGTATATTTTTTTATTATAAATTGTTCTTTTGTCAGTTAATAATTGCAACTAAAGCCAGCATTATTCTACATAAATATAGTGGGGAGAACAAGTATTTGATACACTGTTGATTTTTCAGGTTTTCCCACTTGCAAAGCATGTAGAAGACTG
>JAUZNJ010066210.1:0-26618 GCA_034780135.1 Jordanella pulchra
CAGTGCATCCTGCTGTTTTGAGTAAGAGTGGCTAACCCCACTACTAACTCCTCCAGCCTCCCACCGCACCGTCACAACGGGGGGAAGATGCAAACGCCATACAGAAAGACCCCCAAACCAGGACCAAACCCAGAACCTTCTTGCTCCAAGGCAACATCAAAAACATATTTTCAAATAAAGAAAAGTTCACTTAAATCAAAGAAAAACAGTTTTGAAACTTATTTTTTGGTTCTCGGCTATATTTTTGCATTCACATATGTTTTTCTTTGATTAAAATGTTTTTATGATTTAATTTTTCCTTTATTGAAAATATATTTTTTGACTGAAGCATATTAAATGAAAAAACAAATCTACCTTCAAAGAAAGGCCATTCAAAGGTTTATTAGACATGCAATAAATATACCATTACTGTTAAGATGGTATCTCTGTTAGGATTTGCACTATTTTCACCAGTAGGTGGCGATAGATCTCCACAGATAGTAAGCAGGGCTGCGTGTGGAGCAAGCCGCCTGTTGGTGCTGTTCTGGGGCATGAGGCTCAGAGGAACGGGGCCGTCTTCCTCCCTGACCCCGGCCCGTCGATAGGGAAAAAAAAGGGTTTGGGATGCACGACGGAGCAGATGAACCATACCTCTCCAAGACATAAAACCAGGGCTGCTAATGCCACAAAAGCATGGAGTATCGTATTTTTCGGGGAGTAAACGCAGCTGTTTGCCAGCAGTGAGTTTTTAAAGTCCTCACGTTTGGGTTATACTTTGTTTCTTTGAGCCGTTTGCTTTGATAGAATCATCTGCAATGATGTGGGCTGTGGACTGGAGCCGAACCGCTGCAACTGTGCTCTGCCTTTTGGGATACTTTTTCTCCAAAGCTGAAGCCAAAACATCTGCGGAAGGCACAGCGACGCAAGGTGAAAAAAAACAAACAAAAAAACCCAACTAACTTAAATGTAATGTTTTGCTTGTTACTCCGCTCAGATAGGAAGGCTAGCTGACCGCCTTGGAGGCTAACTGAGCCGCTAGTCTGCTCGGATGCTGAGGTGGGATCCAAATAGGCTAACGCTAGCGTGTTAGCTGAAAATGTATTAAAAATAACTTTTCTGTCTTTAAGTGGCGATTGTACACTGTGGGATTAAGCGTGATATTTAAGAGAGCAGTTTTATCACATTTATTTCACACTAACCTACAACAGTTTATTTTTGAGGACTTAATACCCAGGGATAGTTTTAGGGCGACTCCAGCTGCTGAGATTTGTCTTTTAACTTTGCCTGATCTTTTTTTTTTTTTTATAACTTTGTAGTCTGAACCATTTGTGTTTGGTGAACTTGTTGTATACTCTATTTATTCTGGTTTAAAATTAATTTGTCTTAGATGTACTTGCGTGTTTGCATCGCCTGCAAAAGTAAGAACCAGTGTTATTCTTATTCTATGATAATTGTGTGAAACGACTAAGAGCCAATGCAGGTTGAGAATTTATTAAGGGTGTCCCATTACCACTTTTTTCTTTTCCGATAATATATCATTATTTCAGCTTTGAGAATTGGCCGATATCTATATTGACCTGATAGAATATTAGCACAAATATCAGCTTTTATTATTTATTTTATAGTGTAGAATTTGATCAAGTAATATCACTAAAACAGGGAACAAAAGTAAACAACAAAAGGTATGAAAACAAATAACCCATGTAAAATTAGCCAATGATTTAACAGGATTTAACTTAACAGGAGCAGTGTTTCTATCAGCATGAAATTGTAATAGATATTGATTTCTTTTCTTTAAATGCAGTCTTATCTATAGATGTAAAATAAATAAATAAATGTGAAAAAAGGAAAGTGATATTAGAGAACAAATTAACATATTCAGATTCCTATGTTTCTAGTATTTAAGTAAAACATTTTACAATTGAATTGCTTTTTTAAAATTATTTTCTACAGTCTAACTTATGTAATGGTTCAAATAAAACTGATATATCTATTTGTTGATTAAAGATAATTTTCAGTCTACTCAGTTTTTTACTGTTATCAACTAACAGCTAAATAATATTTTTTCCTAAATTAATTTAAATTTTTTTTTGCTTTGTTTATTAAAAACATGATGACCTAAGAGATTGAAATTACTTGAGTGATGTGTGAGAGTTTAGTGAAAATAAACAATATATTTAAGGTGTGTGTGTGTATGTATATATATATATATATACATATATATGTATATACATATATATATATATATAGCATTCCCTAAGTTCTGTCAAAGACTATGAAATAATATTACACCAGAAGTGGTCCAAACACAATGATGAAAAATGCATTCATTTTTGATGTTTAATTGTTTTATTGTTCTTCTGGGAATGTAGCTTATGAAATGCAATAAAGTGAAGCTTAAAGTACTTTAACTTTGCAGATAACAGTAGCTACAAATTTCACAAAGAGGATGTGTTGAGTGAACATAATGCTCACTGGCTGCTTTGTACAGTAAACAGTTCTGTTATGGTGACCTTTCACCTCTCAAAGCGAAGCCTGGCAAAGATGTAAAGCAGCTATAAATCCTAGTTATCTGTTTGCATCATATTCAGTTGCTAACTTCAAAGCTGCCCTGTCATGGTAGCTACTTACACAAATCCATATCTGTTTTACCCATCGCTTTTATTTATCATCACAGGCACAGACTCATGTCGCTGTTGTCTGTGTTCACTTAACACGGACGGCTGGCCTACATTTGGCACGTCTCCTCCCTTGTTTTCACAGAAGAGATTATAAATGTAAACACACTTTTTTTTTTTTTTTTGTACTAAAATGGAAACAGGTTTTCTTTAAGCTTCAGTTGAACAATATTAGGATCAAATCCTGATAATTTCACAAATTGTAAACCTTTAAATGGTTCAGATCTATGTCGGATCTCTGGTGTTCGCTTTGCCTCAGACTGACCTTTTTGGATGTCTCGAAGGAGAGAGCAAGTTCAGGTCGATACGAGGGATTCATCCTGATGTATCCTGCCAGCAGCTTGGACGAGTGGAGCCAGACGGATTTTCAGCCCTCAGATATAGATCTTGTTTATATTACTGCTGCCCAGAGGAGGCACAGTGCTGCATCTTTTGACATAGAAAAATTTTCTAAAGCAGAAAACCATTTCACAACGTTGCCATCGAACAAAACATGGTTTTAGATCAGAATATGCTTGTGTGAAGGCTAACACTAGCTTGGCTTTAGGATGATACGTCAGACCGTTAAGAGAGCTGTAGTCAGAGATTAGGCAATTGACCTTTTAGCCTAAGAGGAGAGACTGTGTTTTGACGGGAACTGAAGAGTCCATTTGCTCTCTAGTCTAATGATGTAACCCAGTTACCTCCTCCTCTGCTGAGTTAATGAGGCTGACATTACCTTAAATCCAGAGGAAGGTAAAAGTAGTCATCTGGACCTGATACTTGCTGATAGCTTGTCTCTCTACCTTTATATAAACCAGAAATTTTGTGTATATTTGCATTGTTGACTGTGACCCATGCTGGCAAACAAGACGCTGCCCCAGCCATTTTTTCTTTTATGTTGTTTTTTTTCCACATTGACATCTGTTGTTTGTTACTCTACCAGATAATTAAAGACAAATGTCCGACTGGTTATCATTAAGAAACTAACCAGATGAGTAGAACTTCGTTTAAATTGCTTTTTGGGGGAAGACTTTTAATTAAAAATAAGAAGCTGGCACTAGGGCATTCACCAAGATGTCTACTTAATTGGAGTGAGTCGACTCGCGTCTGGTCGACTTGAACGTTGCACCTTAGCTGTAGTAGGGGTTAGTAGAGACACAAGTTAAACCTATGCTCTTGTTGAACACTGATTTCAACAGCTTTTAAATGTTTTTTTTTATATATGATCTGAGCATATTAATGACCATTTATATTGATAATACAATTTTTATTGAGTAACTTTGTGCCTTTTTCTGATGTTTCAGTATTCATTGTAGTCTGATTACAGCATTTGTCACTGCCGTTTTGGATTTATATAGTTTTTTTTTTTTTTTAATTAGAGACATTTTTTTTAAGTTTTTACTGAAAAATATCTTGAAAAAGCCTTTTTATTTGACATTTAGGACTAAAACATTGTTTGATGAGCAGACTGACACCTCAGTACTTCAGCACTGATAACATCTATAAGCCTATTTTCATTAATTTACTTCAGGTTGGAAGATCCTGCACTGTTATGTGGATGTGTTCATGTTGAATGGGTCCAACCTGGCAAACAATCAAAACGTTATATTAAAGATGGATGTTAAGTATGATAGCACTATTAAAACGAACACCCTAAGGCGTGCAATTCTGTGTTTTAGCCACAGGTGGCAGTAGCATTAGAAACCTATGTGAGGCTAATTTAAAGCAGATATTTCAAAAAATGTTATACTGTAGGAATTTAATAAACTTAGTAAATTCATTTTTTATACGTTTGAACAGACATCTGTTGTAGGCTTTCCTGGCAAGTCTTTTTGAGACTTTTATTTTATTTTTTTTTAATATAGATATTGAATTTATATCGTAATCAAGAAATGTATTGTGATATGTCATTTAGTTTAGCCCTAAATAAAAGCCAATAATTTTTACCTTGGTTTAGTGTTCCTCATTACTAAACAACAAGGATTCATCATGTTCAAATATGATTTGATTATTGTAACACAAAATATTATCAGACCTCACAGAGAATCTTTAGAAAAACAGGAAAGAATCCACAGTGAAAGGCTCCCTCTGCTTTTCCCATCTCATCACATGACTGTTGGATGTTTTCATAATTAAACATGTGCTTCTAATTTAGAAGATGAACTGCCAGTCTTTCTCAATACATTTTAGCAATATATTGGGAAAAACGGTTTTCTTTTACTTATTATATTTAAAACTTTTCAGACAATAGGTGTTGAAAAACCTTTTTTTTTTTTTTTTTTTTTTTACATTCTTAAAATGCTGCTTTGTTTTATGTTTAATTTTGCAGTCGGTTGTCTGAGAGTTTTTAAGATCTATTAGGTGGATATGTTTCGGTTTTCTTTGAGGGTTATTAAAGTCAAAACCAGTCATGTTGTTTTGATTGTATTGAGGCTATAGTAAAGTTTTCAGTATTAACAGACTTTTTATTTTTTTAGATTTTAGAACTCAATTAGTTTATTGCAAAAAAGGTATTAAAATGGTCTTATACTGTATATTTAAATGGATTTCAATTATTTTTATCAACAGACAAGATATGGGATTTTTACCTCGGGTAAATGCATTAGTTTTTGGGGGAATAAAACCTCACATAGACCTCCAGTGGTGAGATACCAATTCATACTCTGGTGAGTTCTAGTGTTTCTGCTTTATACACTGTTAAGTTTGGTGTGCAAAAAGAAGCCTATGTCTTTCCTTCCCTTATTTGGAAGAACACTAAAGTTTTTCACACAGACAGAAGCCCAGTGGAGGCTAGCCATATCACCCATTTTGAGCTCTTTATACCCACAGTTAAAAATTGCTCTCCAAAAATGTACATGTGTAAATCTGCAGATTGATTTATTTTTTTCCTCATTTTGCTCTCGGCTTTCATCCAAACAGAGAACCACCCTGCTTCTTGGGTTGCTGTCATAGTTAATCTAATTAACCAGAGATGGTGTTGGTGAAATTAAAAGGTTTGATGCCTTTAGTTTCCACAAACATATTGGAGGAAGTCTGTGAGTAAGAAGAACCATGGTTTGAACTACGGGGTCTCGTCTTGGACGGGACCGTTTACTTACTTCCCTCACGTTTGTTGGAGCAAAGAACATGGACTCTTAGCTCGTTTAACCATGATGTCACCTCAGTCGTGACTTATTGGATGAGCACTGGGAGGAGGCTGTTGGATTTGTATTTGCGATTCAGACCCGACCCTCCCAGAGGAGTATTTCTTTTTTAAGTGAACACAGCTGGTACCCCTAGCAGCATATCTGTGGGAGTGGGACAGGACATGAGGTCATAAAAGGCAGTGAACTGTATGGGGGTTTTTTTTGGGTTTTTTTTGGAAGGGGGGGGGGTCCAGCCTTGCATTGGAGTGGAAGTGATATGATAAAGGAAATGAAGAAGACGAAGCGGATCTTCAAACTGCAGGATAATGGTTGGTTTAGTGTCGGACTGAGACTCTGTTCTGCCAAATCTGGCTTTACACTAAGCACCAGTTACCTTCCACCCATTTATCCCAGGCAGATAACTACTGTTAGATGGAGCCTGCACTGTGGCTGAACTCTCCTCTCCGTGTCGACTGAGTGGTTTCCCACTGACCAGAAGATCCCTGAGTAGGGGGAGGGTAACGGGTCTAGTCAAGGATAGGATAGGTATGTGTTTCACTCAGGGTGGGGTTTAGAGAAGAAGTCCGAGCATGGTTTAGTGGAGATGGAGCAGTGGTGAAAGCTTTTAGCTGTAAGTGAAAGGTCACCATGAGTCAGACAGGTTGTCTTGTCTCTAAAGAACAGCTAAGATCTGTGGCATTGTGTGTTTACAGTGTTTTTCTACAAGGTTGTTTTTATCGTATCCCCTGGGTGCGAGCATAAAAATGAATCTCATGTGATTTGGTGAATGTTTGAGTTCTGTTAAATAAAAACACCTTTGGCTCCGTTGTTTGAAGGAATGTCTTAGAGAATCGAGCAGGAATTGAGAACAAAACGTGAAATGTGTGTCCAACTTGTTGTATCATTATGTAGTTCTCATTTTACTGGTGTTTCCACCTCTGTGTGTGACCTCTGTGTATATACAGCCTAAAGGCTTTGTTATAGGAGCCAAAAGCTATCTGATTTATTTATATTTAAACTTTATAACAAACTTCATTAAAGTCATTGTGACTTCGTCCGAGAGACCAACAATTTTTTTTATATTCATTTATTTTGTGCTGCTGTCATGGCTTGAAGTAAATGTTATTATTTTTTGTATGTAGATCTAAACATGGCAAATTCTGCTTATTGCTCTTATAAAATGTCTCAAACTTGGCCTTAGTTCATTCTTACCTAGAGATGGACTTAAACTGTGTAATCCAGTTCAATGTATATGGCTTGATCCAAATGGTTGAGTATTAGCTCTGGCTGTATGTTTAGGGTCTCTGCCTTTCTAAAAGATGAGTCTGTGGAACAGTCACGGGTGTTTTTTGTTTTTTTTTTTCAGCCTCTGATATGTTGCTCCTTGTTTTCCCCTGTATTTTCTCCTTATCCGTTCTGACCAACCGCCATGTCCCTTCTTAAAGAAACATCCCCAGATCATGAAGCTACCGCCAGCATATTTCACAAAGAGGACATTATGACTTTAGCTTCTCTGCCAACACAGATTTTATTTTTAAGAAATGTTCACAGAGACTTGGTCCTCTTAAAAGACTAAGGTGTGTTGGTGTCAGCCCACAGATTTTAGAGCTCGTGTCCTCTGCTCATATTAAGAACGTTTTGACCTTTCACCTCTGTGCGTGGTTTGCTCATTTTAGTTGTAAATGTAAGACGAAGCTACCCCTTTGTGGTCTCTGTTTTAATAGTGCTGCTGCAGGAACAAATGGGAAATGTGAACGCGCCAGTTTGTTTTAATTTGTAACGCAAATCAATACATTTTATTTATCCTTTTTTTTTCAGGAATTATATCTAGTTTGGCAGAGGAACTTTTGATCAGATTTATTCAAAACAAAATGATACCTGCAAACCTTGACATAAAGCAGAATACTTTATTTCTTAAATTCCAAGTAGAAGGTAAAGTTAAATGAATGGATTAATACTCTTTTCATTTTAGTTTTGCATCTTGCATTCTTTCTAATTTCTGTTTATGTTTAAAAAACCAAGAAAGTGTGTCATGGTGTTTTCATGACTTTCTTTCATATTAATCTTCCAGTAATTGCTTATAGATGCCCAAAAGTCAACATTTTGCTAAAATTGCTGGCAGCCAACAAACGTCTAAATATCCAGAAAGAAAGAGTCAGCAGTTTAACAGTCTTTTTTTTTTTTACATCTAAATCATTCGGGATTACGTTATGACTTTGCAGAGGGGTCATTCGTTAGGCAATCAGCCCTCCATGTTGTATTGCTGCAAAGTATTAAGCTGAAGTTTTCAATGATAGAATAAGGTCTATTTTTGTGTTAACATTACTGGAGGCTTTAAACAGTCAGAGTAATGAAACAAGTTCTGCTCCACACTTCCATTAGAAGTGTTCATCATGGCCAGTGTATTTTTCTATCGGGTCCAAGGCTTCTTTGAGAGACGGAAACCATCCATTGTGTTGGAGGGGAAGTGCCGCTGGCTCAGGCCCAGAAAATGGTCAGACGGGGCTCTCATTTTCTGGGATGTGGATTAGAGGCCGAACGTCTGGCACAAAAACTAAGCCCAGATAATGACATGCTGGTATTTTAGATGGCTTTAATTATAACACCACTGTGCTTTTCACTCATATATCACCCGTTTCCACTGTGATTTAGATGTTATGCGCTGCAAGGTGCTATTAAAGCCACGATCTTACCAGACTGGTTGCTGGTCTGTTTGCAGATGTGACTCTGAAGGTCCACCTGAGCGACGCTAGCACTCAGCAGCCCCTGTTCGGAGCGACCGTACAGCTCTTCGCTAATCACACTTCTGTAGCCCCGGAAACCTCTTCAGCTGATGGCAACACCTACTTGCAGTTCCCTTACAGCCTTGGGACACCACTTGTCGTCACCGCAACCAAACAGGGATATGTGCCAAACTCTGTTCCCTGGACTCCCTCCAAATTACCGGGTAGGTAGATGTGTGCGAGTGAGAGAGATATTTATAAAGCAAATGCATGAAATAATAATAAACTCCCCACAGAGGTTCTCTGCCTCATGTATCTGTACATTATGTTTCACTTCTACCAGTTTGTGTGTGATAAAACCTGCATGTGTGTGAGCTTATGATGAGTGGAGGGCTCCATTACTAATTTATTATATTAGATGCCAAAACCCAGCAAGGGGTCTTCCTAAGCCTCATTCTTAGTAAAGCACACACACTCTGAATCCCAGGAGCCTGTGATGTTGTGTATGTGTGTGTGAGACCCTGGGGGGGGTTTATTTGGGGGAAGGTTATTACGAGCCAACAGAACGGCAGCCAATTGGATTATCACGCTTACCAGCTCGGAACAATGAAGGAGTGAAAGGAAGGAAGGAAGGGAAGAGGAAAGAGGTACAGTTTGCTGGGTCAGGCGTCTGTCCTGCTGCACACAGGATGAAAGCATGGCTATTAAAAATGTAGAAAGCTCCATTAATGACTTGTAATGTCTGATAATGATCAGTAAATTGTTCAGGCTGTTTTCTGTATATTCATCAGACAGGGAATTTAAGTGTTAACGCCATGCAAACTGCATGCTGGTCTGTTTCTTTTTTCCTTTAGTGTTTTCCTCCATCAGTCTGGATCTGCTCCCAGAACGAGCTGCTACACTAATGGTGTATGACGATGTCGTTGAGATTAAGTCAAGTCAACAAGGTAAAAAGTGATCCTGTGTGTCTTTTGCGAATTCCTGTCGAACATGTTCAGCATCCCAATAATTGTGTCCGAAATTTGGGACCTCCCGCATGCAGCTCCCAGCTTTTAGAAATGCATTCAGAATTTGGTTGGCGACCAAAATTGGCTCAATCTTCAGCTTGTGCACCGACATTCACTTTCACCAGAACCTACATCTGATCCTTTTCCGATCACCAAACCTGTGCTAACCAGTTCAAGCTCTAAAAAGAGGCTCTTTCTACTGAAAGAAGAATCAAAGTTTGCATCTGTATCAGAGACGTGCTTAGAAGTAAGGCTTTTTTTTTCTTAATCTGCGGATTATTGTGACTGCTTTACTTTTTGACAAATAGCTGTTGCTTTAGGCCCCTGCCATTTGGTACTTTTGCCACTTTGTTAATATATTTGGATAAAGTTGAGTACTGACAGGAAATGTCTGCTGCAGGATGTCAGTTAAAACTTTTTTTTTTTTTTTTGGGCATGTAGAAATCAGCAGATAACTGGAAGGCTTTACTGCTCGTTTATATCCAAGAAATACATCTGAGCTTTCAGTTTCTCTCCAATATAGAATCTGATAGATTTGGAAAAATGAATAATTTGAAATCAACTTTTACACATTTATCATGCCTGCCAGAATTAGAGATTTATATACCTCATAATCCTCATAATCCGGTTCCATTCAGTGTGAAACACGTTCTGCCAAACAGAAATCTACAAAGTTAATCAACCTGGAAAAAACAAATAAATTAAAGGTCTTAAGATCAATTAAATATTTTTTATTCTTTTTGCACCACATTGGTTTTACATAAGAAGATGGCTGACTGTCAGGACTGAGCCACCCAGTTAGACTTAGATCAACGGTTCTGCAAGCTGACATCATTATGTTTGAAACATTATCGCTGATTGTGGCCAGCTGAAGTTGGTGTGGTTGATTTATGATCGACTAGAGGCAACGTAAAGAAGGGCTCGTCTTTGCAAGCTAACCGCAAGTGATTTCATGTAAAGGCCAGTAAACTTGATCTGCAGCCAGGCCTTTGTTAATCCAGCACATTGTGGTATTTTGTGCAACTTTTATTTTGACCAACTTTTTGGAACAAACCTCCCACTCCCCTGTCACTTATTGCTTGCTTTAGACTACCATAGAACAGCTGTGCTTACTCTAAACTGCCAAAAATAAAACAAAAAATAGAATCATTGATGGATATGTTTGCAGCTTGCTGTTGAACATTTTTGTTGATGATTTGAAGCATTTTGAACTATACATTATGTAGTTTCTCTCCTACTTTCTTTCAAAGGAAAAATACTAAATTTATGACAAACTTTGAATCAATTATTGAAATGATATTAGAAGTAGAAATCCAATTTGCAACGACACGTCATAATTGTGTCTTTGTAGTTTATCCCTTTTTGTTCAGACGTAATTACATTAGACAAGGCTGTCAGAGTCATTTGAATTGATTCAATTTCTTTGTCTGCTGGCTCTTTTGTGTATTTGTAACCAGCCGGCTTGTAATTCATCCTTTTTTTTTTGTCTCTGACAGAGAGAGAGAAAATAAATGACAGGAATATTCAGCAGGCTCCATTAATATGTTAACCTCCTAGAAACCATGCGGCCGGGGACCCGGCTGAAGCGCGGTCCAGCCCTGTTTCCAGCTCTTTGTGTCAGTGTTTTGTGTTGGTGCAACAGCACCTTGGGGAGTAATAAAGCGCGGCGTGTGGCACAAATAAAGGTAATAAAAGAGGAGAGGAAGAATCGTGTTATGTGTTGTTGGAGGTGGGTGGAGCAGTGCGGGGAGGGTGGGTGGTAAATGGTAGAAAGGGGGATGGGAAGAGAAGTGTCCAACAGAAGGAGGAACAGATGAGATGAAGAAGAAGTGGAAGGAAAAATTAGGGTTGGGAAAAGAAAATGGGCAACACAAAGAAAATGCCTTAAACTTTAGCAGTTCAGAGCAAGTTTTAGAACAACAGGAAGGTGGACTTCATACAGAGGGATCTAAAAGCACCAGAGAGAGTCAAGCTGGGAATGCTTGCAGACTGCTGGGTTTGTCTCATTGCTCAGGAATGTGCTCTGAACACAGTCAGGCCACAATGACATCACCTTGCTGATTCCCAATACATGCACTCTTTTTCTTTTTATTATTTTTAAATGCACAACATACAGGCAAGCAGCAGATTTCTGGGTGGGAGCAGTTAAATTAGCGAGGAAATGATAAAAGAAGGCGTCAGGGTGGTTGAGAGAAAAGGTCGACCTGTGCATTATCTTTATAGCATCGATCCTGAATCCCTTCCATTAAGCCTGATTGACGACTCGACGTATTAAAAAAAGCATTAGGCGCAGATGAGGGAAACTAAAATGCTTTATATAACATTCTGAAAAAAAAAAAAGTGCAATGTGTTGATTTCTAAACGGGAGCAAATAAAAATCATACCAATTTTTCACAACTCTCTGTCACTCCTATTTTTTTATTTAAAAAAATCCCACCTGTTAAGCTAAACATTTTGTGAGTTTGTAATTTACCTGAATATCTAAGAGCATGCTTTTCTTGTCACCTCTAGTTTATAATAGCGGTCAGTCTTAATCCCATGTGTCAGGATTGGTTTCGCTGTTTTCGACAGTGTGTCCTATGCTCTTACCTCGCCGGTTGGTGTTTAAGCACATCTAGAGGGTAAACAAAGGAAGCAAAGATCTGTGAGCTGATCTTTCTCCATGGGCCTGAAAAGCAGGGTTGAAGTAATAAGACGAAAAGGTTAATCCATTCTGCAGAAATATGTGTAAACTACCCTGATTATCTTGTACCAGCATATCTCTTCCCCTGCTGCTGTTCCAGAAGGTTTTGAAAGGTTTCTGCTTCTTATTTTGAGACGGTTTAAGATTGCAAATGGATTAACCTTTTTTTTCAGGAATGAAAACCATGGATACTTTATTGGGCCTTAAGTTGGAAACATTTTTATTTTTTATTTCTAAAGGGTAAGGAGCCTGTTTTAAGGCTACCAGCAATTACAGCTCCAGATTTGGCTCGTACATATGCATTTGGTGACTGTGCAAAACTTTTACAAATAGTATTGTTAAAAAAAAACAATATTTTCAAAATAAAGACCACGAGAAAGAGTCATTTTAGCCGTTCCTTTATTAAATTTCTGTAGACAATCTTCCATAGGATAGCCTTAGATGTTTAAGTAAATCTGCTGGTGTCTGAAATGGTAATTCTACAAGTGACTGGCCTGGTGGTCAGAGCCTGCAAATTGAACATCTGATTTAATAACCTTTTCCTGATTTAAAACTCAAATAAAAAAGAAAATTCATAAACATGTGAAATATTCCTTGCATTTAATTTGCTGATCTGTTTACTTATTTTTTTTTTTTAAGTGGGTTGCCTTCTTTTAATTTTCAGAGAACCCAGTTAGCTAGAAAGTGTAATTTTTCTGGTCTCAAACTCCTGCAGAAAAAATGTCTGTTTCAATCAAATGCATCGATGTGTTTTAAAGTGACAGAAAAAAATCCTGAACACAATATGGAAGAGAACCTTTATGCACTTCTTTGGTTAATGACCGTTTGCAATACAGAGCTAGGTTTTACTTTTATTCAAAAAAGAACTCAATGATTTGCATTGTATCATGTATCCCTATTGTTCTTCAAAGAAGCTTAAGCAAAAGGTGAACAACCTGTAGAATGTAACTTTTTTTTTTGTCCAACTACTCAATTAAATGTGATAATTATTGATAAAAATCACTTACTAAAGTAACTATTAGTTACAGCTCTTAATTTCTGTCATCAACCATTTTTCTGTGCATAATATTTTCTTGTTATTGGTGGGAAAACAATGGTGGAAATTGGAGAAAATATTGTGACGATGATCAACTGATTTCTCAGTCTTAACCATCAACCTTCCACAAGCTTTAAAATATTTGCATTGCAGGTTAATTCAAATAATAATAAAATGGAGATAAAGACTCGTTGTTCTCTGACCTGTCTGCTACTTTCAAAGGTTTAGGAGGCCAGCCCAGCATTCAGTTCCTCCGCAGAGCCCTGGCTCTTCCTGCCGACACGTCCTTCACCAACCTGACTGCTCTGCTCACAGTGGCGAGCTCCTCATCACACATCCAGCACTTTCCTCACCTGCAGGTTCTGGGCAGCAACAGCACAGGTAGGGTTCACACTGAAAGTCCTGTATGGAGTGGGTAAAGAGGGCATTTTTGAAACCATATCACAACTGAAAGTAGCATAAAGCTGTGGTAAGGGACGGGGGGGTAGGTGTGTCAGCAGTGGTACCATCCACTACCTCTGCAGGCTTTTCTGTTTCATCTATTGAAAGACAATAACCCCTTTGTGTGCTCTGTTCTAACATGGCCGTTTGCTGTCAGGGAGTCTTTTCCACCGCTTCATACTTGTTATAATAAATGTGTATGTCCCCTCTTCTCCTTCAACTTGAACAGCTCCACATTTCTTTGTTTATTTGTTTTCCTTCAGGCAGCATTGGTGTGTTTTCCCTTTGTGACTATAAACAACATCTTGTCTCCAGATTTTTTTTTCTCACCCTGTTTCCTTCTTTCCTGTTTTCCTTCGCTTTATTTCCTGTCTGGCTCATTGAATCTCCTTTATCTTAGCTGTTTGTTTTTTTTTTTTGTTACAACCGTGCCGTCAGCTCCTGTCCCCACTCCCCCTCTTGCACCCTTGCCTTCCTCCTGCTCACTCTCTTTTTTTTGTACCATTTTTCTCTCTTACCTCATGTATGCATCCTCAAAGGCACAGAGAAGAAGTTTGAGCTGACCCCTGTAGCAGCCATCTCTGTACACCTATTGGCCAGCGATGGAACAGATCTGCAGGTGAACGGACCAATCACCTTCTCCCTTCCTCTGCCGCCCGACAGCAACTTGAAGGAAAACGATCGCATCACTGCTTTAAGATTTGATCCTCGCTTTGGTAAGTAGGAAAAAAGCGGAGTAGAAGGAAATATAGGACCATAAAGTCAAACATGTTTTTAAAATGTGATGTCTATACATTGCATTAGTTATCTAAATCAGAAAGTATCATGGCTTAAAATTACAGAGGAACTTATTAGATTTTTTTTATTTATTTTTATTTAAAAAAAAATACAGATTAGAGATATAAAAGAATATAAATCTTAAAACTTTAAATCTAAGATGTCAAGAGAGACTTTTTGTGAAAGTCTAATTAGGAGTTTTATGATCTAATGGGAATTTTATTTGGGTATAAAGTCAGAATTTTGCCAAAAGGGCCCACGTGCAATGAATACTCGTCTATTAGCAGATTTATTTAATAAACTCGTAGGTGAACTATTCTCCAGGCACATTTCTATATCCTTTTTTGATCAGTCAATTAAATTCAAGCACATCAGTGTTTAATAGTTGTTTTCACATTAAAGGAATTTTAAAACCCCATGTGATAATTTCACATTATGAAAGCAATTAACGTGTAACAAAAAAACAGCTTAACTTTTGTGTTAAATGATTATTGGATGTTTGAAAAAACAAAAACTCAAAGGCCTTGTGCTTTGCCTCCTATAATTTAAACCAGTTCATCTAGATGTGATTTTATATATACAAATTGTAAAACCCCTTAAAATGTTAGAAAACCTGACATTTGTGGAAAAAAAGTTTAACTTCGAGGGAAAAATAATGCTGATGCCTACTATAATTGCTTATTCTAAAGCATGTTTAAGAAATGCAAAACTATTATTACTATTGTACCCAAATTTCCAAATGATCTATTTTTGATTCAGGTTTTTGATATGCTTTTGCCAAAATACTAAAAGAAAATGACTCTTTGTAATTATGTTGTCTTCAAATGTCCGACTCTGATATGTACTAAATCAATTTTCAAATGTAAGTAGATAACTTGGTCTCACCTGCATAATGCATCACCACTTTAATTTATTCATGTCTTCCCTGAGAGGGAAAAACAATGTCATGTACTTTGTTATAGTTGTTGGGATTGTTAATATTGTAGATAAAATACTAGAATTTGCTAATATTGTCTAAGTTTTGTCATAATTCAAACAAACAATATGATGGAACACTACAAATTCAACTTATCAGGGCCATTAAACAAAGTAACCAGTAGATTTGCACCGGTGTAGTATCAGAGATAAATGGGATCCAGCGCAAATGTGCAGGACAGCAGAGTAACTTTGATAGATGAAAATGTCAGATGATGACTAAAGGAACTGCTTTGAATCTTTGTTTATATGTACATTATTTAAATGACCACAGTATGAGCATTATTACAAACCACGTGCATAGTTTTTCTGTTCAGTCATTCAAGGCCAGAGTGAAGAATGAATAACTTGATTCATAAACTTGTATAATACCCAGACCCAGTTCCACATTAATCTGCAAATCAAAGTACTGTTAGATATCACAAGTTTGGACCATGAATGCATAATCTCCTGCAGCCCTGGTAAATCTCAAGCTAAACTAAACAATAGAAAAAAGCTTGGCAGCGTCTGATTGTAAAAAGCTTAAAGCCCCTCCATACCGTCTGATTTATTTCCAAAAAAACCTGTTTATTGAGCGTCCCACTGAGTGACACACCCAGTTCCTCCTGGACAGGCTGCTTTGAGAGACAATGAAGGGATCAGAAGAAGAGTTGCACAAGCTGGCTTTGCAAAACATTCCTCTGTGGCCACATTGGTCTCACATTTCCTGACCTATTCTGACTCTTCAATGTGTGTGCTCCAGGACAAAAAAAAAAAAGCGCTCTTTTGGACCTTCTTGTTTCTGGTGAGTAAAGATGTGCTGCATTATTTTATCCAGAGTTAGGGGTATTTGGAATTTTGGCAACTGAAATGCAACAAGCTTTAAATGCACTGAGTTTGATCCTCTTACCAATGCAAGTACAGTTGTTTTGTTACATAATAATCATAATTTGCATTTACTTAGAATTTGCTAAATGCTGTGGCGGTGGGAGAGAAATGCACATCACTGTGGACACGCTGGTTCTGTGAGAATTGGTGGTGGCAGCATCATGCTGTGGGAGTGTTTTCCTTTAACAAGTAAGGGAAAACTAGAATGAGTTGGTTGGAGGTAAAACAGGGCAATACTCAGTAATAAACACTTGGATGTTATAAATATTGAGGGTTTAATGTAAATGTTGAACTTTATTTTTTATTTTGGGGTTAATAGCAAGTTACATTTTTTTAATCTAATACACTGAAGTTTCTGGTTGTAGTTTGACAAAATCTTAGGAATTGTTGTAAAAGGTTTTTGGGGACCTTTAACTGCACACCTGTATCAGTAGGGAGGAATAATGGAAGGCTGTTTTCTTACTTTGTTTTACTTATATTCGCTTGCATTTTTAAACGGGATCCTTCTAAGTTACTCTTTAGTCTTTCAATATTACTTTCAGGCATTGTCGAACGTGATCACAGGGTTCTTTAACGTAGTCGGACTATCAGCATCCGCATGAGAATGCTTCGATAGGAGCCTAAAGAAGACAAACACAACGTGCATTTCCACAACAGAAACCCAGACCCCTCTCCTGGCTACACATCTTGTTCCTTAGCAACTCGACAACTAAATGACACAACAGTAAACTCGCCTCTGAATACATTTCCCTTCTGGACACTGGGTTTCTTGAAATATACAGATGGAGTTATGAATTCTTCTCACCCTGAGGATAAATACCATCCAACGGTGAAGGAACTTTGAAATCCTTTAGTGTTTTAGGTGTATGATGAAAGCCGTCATTCAAAGAAAGAGGTTATGTTTATGTATTATCCACATGGACGACCCACAGAAACCTGTTTGTCTTGTATAACTGATGAGCTTCTGTATTGTTGAATGTCAAGAAGGCATGGAGGAAAAATGATGTCATATACAAACAGATCAAGTTCACCTGCTGCCTCTGTGTGCGTCTGCAGACTGCAAACAGACGCACCCTCATCTTGAGGGGGAGCCGATGCAAATAGGAGCAGCTCCCTCGTGATAGGTCGACTACTGTCTCTGTCCGGCTGTGTTGACTTTGCATGAACGAGTTGAAAGGAACAACGAATGTGCACGGGTTGTTTACATTCTAAATGTTTGCAAAGCTTTAGCAGTCAGGATTTCACTTTTTCCAGAGCTGCTTTGTGTGGAAGCGTGGGAACGAAGTTACTAAATGTCACCATTAAACGGGTCAGCCGATCGCTGTGAGGAATGGTTCAGACAGGACCTCGGTGAATCCGAGCCTGGATGCACTGAGGGAGACTAGCTGAGTCACTCTTTCATTTCTTTCATCCCGTCTTTCCTTTCTCTTATCTCTCATTCCATTCCTTTAGTCTGTCCACTCTTGTTTCCTCTGGTTGGCATGTTTATTTTCTACCCCCTGACCTTTATTGTACGGTTTATGCTCTCTAAAACTCATCCGCTTCCTTTCAAGTTTCCTTATTTTAATGTCCATGCCAGTTCCTGAGTACTTCTTGTTAATGTTTGTGTAAATATAGACACTCAATCCTCCTATAGCCTTGAAAAACATGGGGTCAGAAGTGTAACCGCCACATTGAATGTTACCTCTAAGTGTAAGCCAATCAATCTGTGCCTTTTGGCATTGTAGTGGTTTTTTCGTAATGACATTATTCAAGCTGCAGTTGTTCTCAGTGATTTTCCTCTGCAACTCTGCTGGTATTTGCAGGCTGCCTCCTTGTGGAAGGCTTAGATATTGCAGCCTCTTCGATTTAAAAGTTTTACTTCTTTAGCTGTAGTAAGCTAATTGTGTTTGCATGACACCTTTCTCAGTTCTTTAAATATATTTAGATGGAAACAACATTCAGTCATTTATAGCAGCCTTTGAAACAGTAAGGACACAGTGCTTTTTATAAAGAAATGTTTGAAGTTATCAGCATTGTCCAGTGAATGAATGATTTTATTCCAATGTCTTAGTCCATCAGCTGGGAAGACAAACAAGTG
Organism: Jordanella pulchra; assembly: GCA_034780135.1. Lineage (NCBI taxonomy): Eukaryota > Metazoa > Chordata > Actinopteri > Cyprinodontiformes > Cyprinodontidae > Jordanella > Jordanella pulchra. Next base: position 18,354 of record JAUZNJ010066210.1, read on the forward strand.
GAAAGAACCATTGATTGGTTTTATTGGGAAGATCTCTGACATGTAGAGCTAGATCAAATCACAGATAAAAAGAGGGGTGTACCTCTGGAAGAATTTGAATAGAAAAAGTAGAATGTTATCATTTATATGATATAATGCTAAAAACCAATGAAGAGTTTTTAAGACGGGACAAATGTAAAAGATCCTCGCAGTAGAGTTTTGTATCAGCTATAGAAGAGCAAACTGGTCCTTGTTGACACCGGTAAACAGACAGTTAAAATAGTTTAAATGTGATGTTTAAATGAACAGTTAGAGATAAAGAAAATGTTTTTTTTGTGTGTTTTCTGTTGTGACATGGCTTAGTTAAAAATGGCTTTCTCAGGCTAGGTTTTCAGCTCAATTGAGTTCATTTATATAGCGCCAATTCACAATACATGTCGTCTCAAGGCACTTTACAGAGTCAACTCAACCAGATTATAGTCAGATTGGTTCAAAGATTTCTATCTTAAGGAAAATCAAGTGAATGCATCGACTCATTAACTCGACAGCAATCCCTCACACCGCTTGCTTGGCTAAAGCTACCTGGTTCTGCAAAATACAAAGCAAAGATAGAAGACAATTAATTTTAATATACTGTTTGTTCCTTATTGTTGTTTATTTTAGGTGCTCCGATGGAGCAGCTGAAATTCCTTAGATATTCTGGCTTCTCTGAGCAAATTATCTGTGGAAAAAGTCCCACTATGACAAAAAGCAAGTTGCTATGAAAATCATTTAAGTCAGATTTAGCAGCACATAAAAAAAAACAGATTAAAATTTGGTGACCAGACTTGGTCTTTTTCAGGGTTGTTCTGTTGCTGTAGCAGAAACTCCTATTCTGTGGTGGTTAACAAGTAAATTAGAATTAAGAATCAGCGTTTTATATGTATAGATTTAATCATATTAGGAAATACTATAACCTAGGGGCAAGGAAAATTAATTATTATTATTCCCCCCCCCCAAAAAAAAAAGTCAAGAAAAAAATAAAGAAAACCTAACAAGGCAACAACTGATAAGTTCACAAGGCCGGTTCCTCATTTAAAGGTTGATAGTTTTGCCCATCACAAATTTGAATAATGCAAAATTGAAAGTTGTGGAAAGCTAACCATCATAAACTCACCTACTTTTTATGCTGTGATGTTTGAACAAGCTTTGAACAGTCCTCCTTTGTCTTTACCCAGTTAGGTGGGAGTTGTTGCAGATCATGCAGTTTTCACTTTGCTGCTAATTCCCTGTGAAGTTATTTTTGACGTGTTTTTTTTTTTTTTTTCTTTAGGAAAATTAGATTTTTTTTCTAAAAAAAAGTGTCCTTTTTTGTTTGTGTAGGGGCCTGGATTGACAGCAGCCAGGGTCGCGTACAGAGGGTGGGAAACCAGCTCACTCTGACCTACTATGCTCACCAGCTTGGGTATTGGATGGCCGTCATGTCCCCTCAGCACTCAGGTAAAAAATAGACAAGCATTATAATGACCTGTGTGTTTTCTGTTTTGGGTTTCTTTTTGTTTGTTTTTTTAGGACCTGTTTTTTGTCTTATTACTTATTAAAGTTGTCTTTCTTGCAGATGTGATGTTGGCAAGGGACATCAGCAGTTACCATACTGTGTTCCTGTTGGCCATACTTGGAGGCATGGCTTTTATTCTGCTGTCCCTGCTGGGCTTACTCTTGTACTACTGCCGGTGGGTAAAATGTGAACATTTTACAGCGTTATCTCCCAATAATTGACCAGAAGTAGCTTGTTGGCTTTAGAATCATTGGATTAATATAACAATGTGCAAGAATTAATAAAAAGGTTTTGGAAGCGGTATATGCAAAAATACTTGTTAATTTCTTACCGTTTGCTTTTATGGAGGTCTGCTTAGAGAAGTAGAGGGATATTTCTTGTTTTAAAAACACCTTGATAAGACTTGCCACAAAGGTATTTGGGATGGGACTTGGGTGAAGATACGATTGGTTGTGAAGCTCATTTAATGAATGAAGCAGAGTCTATTTTCTGGTACTGTCTGCGTAAAATAAATCCCAAATAATGTAAGCATCCGTGTTTACTGGGAAACAGTAGATATTGTGGATATTTACTATTATTGTGAAAAATGGTTGTCTATTCAAAGACCTTTTCTTGATGTTTATTTATACTTTTTTTCCCTCTCATGAGCTCTGCTGTATCTCTGTGTTGAGCAGGCGTCGCTGTTTGAAGCCTCGAGGGTCTCATCACAAGTTCAGTCTTTCGACCGGTCTCGACAACACTAAGAAGGATCAATCAACCTCCATGTCGCACATGAACCTCATCAGCAATGAGGTCTGTCTCTCCTCCTCAGACTGCAGCTCAGTTATTGGCTTATGTATCATACAAAGGGGACTCCTCTGCTTCTTGCATGTTTAAAGCTGGAGGCGAACTGCACAGCCTGATTTTTAATTTTATTTTTCTATTTTTTTTAACCACCAAGTCCAGGTCAGTTAAATCAGTAGCAGTTGATTTCATTCCTGGATTCTGTTCGGTAGCTTGAACAGAAATGAAATCATTTTTAAAATCATTTAGTTTATTTATTGAAAGCTTTATAAAGGACTATATAAGATTAACATAAATGTAAAACGTATCAACTAACTAATGACGACTTTGGTGCCTTTTTATAAAAAAAGGGAATATTTCTAATATTTTATTAAACATAAAAGTAAAAATCTTATGTAGAAATAAAATATAATAGTTAATTTGATTTTTATACAAAACATTTCTGAATTAAAAAATTTTAATGAAGCTATTTATAAAACAGCAGTAGCATTTTTTTTTTAAATAAAGCCAATGTTAAAACTGAATCTAGAACCAATTAACTACCCTACATGGAACAGTTGTACATTTCCAACTTTTATATGTATTTTAGAAAAACAACAACCAGCACTGACCAGATGCAAGTCTTATTTGCAAAACTGTTGCTGTGTTTTGAGCTTAAAGTGTTTTGAATGAAATTGTTTTCAATCTATTGAGGAGTTAAACTGAAATTCGTCATTCTGACCGTATTTTGTTTTTACTGCCACCTTCTGGTGCGTCTGTTTACTCCTCAAACTGTTGCCCTCCAGTGTTTCATGCTTTAGTTGGTTTGATAAATCCTGTAGATCCCTCAGGAAGCACGGCTGCTAAGTGTGTGATTGTAAGTCTGTGGTAAAACCAGCCAGTTTGGACCATATCTTATTGAAATCCTTGAGGGCTAAAATCTGTGCTGCGTGTCTCATGATTATTGGTGTTGACACTAAAGCAGTTCCTGTAACTGAACAGCTCTGACAACTTTATTTAAAGTTTCACCAACATGTATATTTCTGCTGTAAATCTAATAATAAATGCTTGTATCCGTATGTTTTTAATCTCCATTCAATGCCTTCCTTGTTTTAAATCTGTTCCTAATTGACAAAATCTCATTGTGCTCAGGTGCAGCTGGAGCTTGTTTCCACAGCAACTGAACCTGACATGACCACGCCGATGCTGAAGCCCTCTTCGTACGAGTCCCAGGACAATCAGCGTCAGCAGAGCCTAATCCAGCTCGCCAAACACAGCCGCTCCTCTCTCGGCAACAACAGCCACCACGGCTCGTCCCTCGGCAACCTAACGCTCCGCAGCAGGGACTACAGGCAGTCCGCAGAGACTTTCCCGTTGAAGGCCGCCCTGTCGTGTGGGACGGAGAGGGGCTACCGTCAGTCGTACACCTCCGTTTGCTCATCCAGCAACCAGATGTCGGAAGCGCTGTCGTCATCCAATCAGGGTCAGGTGTCTGTCACCCAGTTGAGCAGCGTTGGTATTATTGACTGTATCTCTCCTTCCTCTCCTCCTCACTCCCCCTGCAGGGGGGAAGGAGGAGAGTGCAGAGCACCCGACCACCTGCTGTCTCGTTCTGTAGACCACCTGGAGCGCTCCAACCCTCAGTCACTCTCTCGACCAGGCCAGCTGCTCTGCTGCGGCTCGGTGGACCTGCTGAGTGCAGGAGAAGGCTACTCCAGAGCTCGCCCCACTCTGGTGATCCCGGCACATTACATGCGCCTCCCTGGTGAACACCCTCTGTCTGGTCAGGCCCTCCTCTTGCAGACGGACCAGCAAAGTGACTTAGAGACCATCCAGGCTGAACTCAATGCCTCACATTCCCAGCAGCCCCTGGGGCCCAGCCCCTCCGACAGCACCCCAGACCCCAGCAAGCAAGATGAGGCAGAAGCTCTCGGCCTGTCGGAGTCTCTGTCTATTCCCGCTGCTTTGGGGGAAACGTCTCTTGTTGAGATAAACAAAGAGGACACCTTGTTGGCTGAAAAGACTTTAATGGAGCTAAGGGGAGGAAAACCCCTGCCTCACCCTCGTGCTTGGTTTGTGTCTCTGGACGGACGCTCCAACGCTCACATCCGCCACTCGTACATCGACCTCCAGCGGGCGGGTTGTCACAGTAATACACAGAGTGCTGGAGATCAGCAAGATTATGATGGCAGTGGGAGACATGGCAATGATGCCAGTCTGGACTCTGGTGTGGACCTTAATGAGCCCAGAGCAGGGCGCAGGGCAGGAGACGCAGAGCAGGAAGAAAGGGCAACAGAGAGAAAGACTGCCACAGCTTACACCCAGCTTGTGCACGTGGATGATCTAGAGCGGAGAGGCACCGCTGAGGAGAAATGCAGCCCCGAAGGAGCGAGAACCGGACTCGTCCTGTCAGACAAAGCTGAGGGCAACAGAGAAAATCAGGGACATGGAGACGTGGAGGGGAGAACAGCCGAGGGAGTCCAAATACTAGAGGAACTGCCATCGGTTTCCCCGACGTCTCCTGCTTCTCCTCCTCTGCCCACACCAGAGGGAGCGACTTTCAGGACTGATCACACACTGCTGTCAGTCTCCCCAGATGAGGATGCAGCACATGAGGATGGAGAGGAGGAGAAGAAAAGTCCTTGGCAGAGAAGGGAGGAGCGACCTCTGCTAGCTTTCAACCTTAAATAAGTCCCAGAAGACTGTTAAAGGGGAGGTTTACATTTTTTTTAGACAGTCTCTATATAAATAATCACAAGCCAGAATATATTCAGATTATTTCTGGTTTATCGGTGTGAAGAGGTTATTCAGGAAGAACTCTGATCTAAAACTGGTTTACACTTATAGGTGCCTTTCAGGGAATTAGAAGATCATTAAAAACTCAATTAGATTCATTGTTCTCAGTTTTATATTTGAATTGGTCTTTATTACAAGCTACAGATGATGAAAAGCCTAAACGTAGTTTCCTAAAAAAAAAAGTAAATATTACAAAAAGATTAAAAAGATTCTGCAGCTGCAGTAGATCCTGTGTGAAACTCTCCCAAACTCTTGGTAGATTTGCTGTAAAATCCTAACAGTAACCATAGTTGCCATTGTGTGTTTTCTACCAAAGGTTTTCCTTATATTCAACTTTCCTTTCTCTGCTAAAGAGGCAGATTGTGGACAGGGATCTTTTGGGATGTGGGCTTACCTTTTGTGTTTGGTAAGTTATTAGTCTACAAAATATTATTGTTTTTTCATCATAGGTCAGCATTGCTATACTAAGCATCCATTTTTACTCATCTTGAGAAGGAGAATTTTGTGTTTTGTCCACTTTAAGCCATAATTGATCATATTTATACTCACAAACACTTGAAATGTATCATTCTGTGAAATTAACTTTTATAATATGATGGTTTTAAATGAATTGCTGAATTAATATTGATAGGTTTAGTTAACTAAGATGCACCTGTTTAATGTATAATTTGAGACACAATAGGGGGTTTGAACTAAAACACAATAGTTTTGAGGTTATAAATTCAGCAACTTTTGATGACTAGTTATTTTACACTATGATCGCTACACAGATAATCTATATGCAGTAAATTTGAACGGGATAAAAATACAAAACAACCATAAAAGGTTCATCGGCAAACAAAATGTAAACCTCCCCTTTACCATTGATCCTCGACTGCTTGGATAATTACATGAAGGGTAAATCCTTTTTTTTAAATGAACACCTTTTGCTCTTATGAAAGCACTGAGAAGATGTTTCAGCACTGTGGGGGGGAGGGGGTTCTAAGTCCAGAACAATCCAGGTCCCAATCCAAATAGACCGTGGAGGCAAGAATTTGGGAGATTTTATGCACAACAAATGTATGCCTTTTTTTATACAAGGAGCCTTGGTGTAAATGGACTGTGGTGGATATAATACATGACTTGATCACAGCAACCAATTTTTTTCTTGAGCCATATTGGCAAAATCCCAGGAAGAACTGGTCGAAATGGCTTTGGAGTGTATGTGCACATCAGGACGTGTAAATGTATAGTTTAATAGGAATCTCTAGAATCTGCTTTGAGCCCTTCAACAGCATCAGCCTTAAGATAAACACTTCAACTCTGTATTTTAAATGGCTTTTAATATGATGAAGCAGACTTATTAACATGGGCGCTGATGTTTTAGGTCTGATGAAATGACTACCTGCTCCTTGGTCCAATCAGATAATGTGGTGGCATTTTTGCTGGTAACATTTAAATTACCACCACAAAAGGAGTGTTTTCACTCTTTTAATAATTGTGAAGTTGGTATTATGAAGTTTTTTTTTTTTTTTAATACTTGCTGAACCACTGACCTGCATATTTTAATTTTTGAGGCTATGCATCACTTTTATATGGCTGCTTTGGATGCCTTTTTTTTGTAAAGTGTAACCTCTTGATTTTAATTGCCAACATGAAGTATTTTTCCCTTTTTAAAATGGGCTGACTTTAGTTTTTTTATTATTATTATTTTTTGTAATGTATCAAGGGCTTTTTCTCCTTACCTGGCTTTATTGTTAGAGCTGAATCAAACGCTGCAGAATATTTCGGCATCTAACTCTGCTGTGTTTTCATCTCTCCTTCCACTTATAATCCAAGTGCCTTTGAAACACCTGATTCTGCAACTTTTTCTTTTATTTTTTTGCTCGTTTGCCTTTAGCTTTCCTCCTCTACCTCAGCCCTCTGTCTTTCCCTCTGCTGGTGAAGGGAAGCATGCAATGCGCTTTCCTCAGCACTCGGATATTGCTACAGCTACACTGCAGACATCTCAGAAAATGTCTGCCAGCTGCTGCAATCCTAAAACGTCTTTACAGTAATCAGCAAGGCACTCCCTGAGCAGAGGCAGTTTTCAGGAAAGATGAAGCTATGTGTGATTGTATGTGAAGCTATCCTGCAGGATGTCCAGGATCTCCATGTGTTTTTCCTTTTTAAATATGTTGTGGTGTCCATGGTGAGGCTTCTGAATCTGACTGTTCAATCATCAATCCAATCAAGATGCATTTGCCCCTAGCAATCATGAGGTGTGTGTATAGCTGTGTTTATACCTCTGCTCAGTCAAAATCATGAGTGAGTTGTTGTTATGAATGTTTTCTTTCATTTTGTCTCACAATGACCTCCAGTTAATGGGCGGAGCAGCAATACATAATTCTGAGTGTGTAAACTGGTTGGTTGCTTTATATTTTAAGCATATTATTCTAAATAAACAACCAAACTGAACTTTTGTGTTTCATTATGGTAGTTGTTCATATGCAAGTTAGGTGCAGAAATGTATATACTTGATAAAGGATGCATATTAAAGTGTTTCACTTTTTGTCGTATAACTGCCATAAACTTTGAAAGTTCTTCAGATTTTATCTCCTTGACCAAAACATAGTACTTAGAGAATCTATTTACAGTACAGCTATTGCTCACTGTTTGGCACTCTACTATTCTGGCCTTTATTGAAAAAGTGAGAAGAAAGGTATTAGATGTTTTTAAAGTTTGCAAGAAGTAATGTGAGAAATGCATGAACAGAGAAAGGCATAACTCTGCTCTTTTGAGACTGAAATTGAATCTTTTGAGACGGCTTCACTCTAAGGAGGCTCTTCTTTTAGACTAAATGTCCACGTGAAGTATGCAACATCTGGTTGGAAACTAACATGTCCCATCAGTCTAAGTCACCATTCCATATGGGGTGCCAGTCTTCGTCAGAGACAAAGAAGCTGGTCAGGGTTTATAAGAGGAGGGATGAAGCTTTTTAAAGGGTAAGGGAAAAAGTCTAAAGCTCAAAAGGAATTGAAACTGGGTCAGAGTTTCACTTTACAGCAGAAAAAACGATCCTAAACGTATAACCAGTCACACTGACATGGTATGGGTAAAGACATTGAAACAAAGTCCAGGCCTAAATCTAGTACAAATCTGTAATAGGGCTTAAAAATGTATATCTATATCCATTCCAACCTAGTGTGTATGTATGTGTGTGTGTGTATATA
>JAUZNJ010066221.1:0-26615 GCA_034780135.1 Jordanella pulchra
AGAAAACACCTTTCCTCTGAGCTACAGGATAAACCCAGTTGAACAGGAACATGCATACCCACCTTGTTTAACAGGAACACATGCTACAATATTGAAGATCAGGAAGCCAATCCAGGAGCTCCTGTTGAGAAAAGAACACACTAAGAAAATACAATACCAAACATTTGAGTCATAAATATTATACCAACCACTCACATGAAGACACCTTGAAACACCATGTTGACCTCTGAAAGAGAAAAGCTTTGTGCTGTAACTGCTGTGCTGCTGCAGCTGAATTTATATCAGTGCCTGAGCTGCTCTAACGACCCTCATCATGTTCACCTGGAGCCTTGTTTCGGAAAGTGGGATTGACCTATTCTGAGTAGAGACCACTTATGCTGAGGCAACTTAATCAGCTTTGTGATTTTAAAGAGAAGTCATTTCACAAAACCAAGATAAGGGATTGAGTCTGGATTTTCTGGCCTAATTAATCTGAACTTGGTTTTAATGAAAGTACTAACACATAGAACACCATGGTGGGGTTTTGAGTGTAGTGAGTCTCCTCTGGACAAGACTAGCAGCCATGCTTATTGAACTCTAGCTGCTGATCACATCAATGAGAAACCAACGTGTTTTCTCATTACTGCAAACTTTATTTATAAAGCGCTTTCCTGCATGCAGCAAAGTGCTTTACAACGTTAAAACTGTTTAAAAACAGGTCATCACATAAAATGAATGCGACAAAGACGAAACGAGAACAAGCACACACACAAAACACACAAACGTTTACTTCTATATTCACTTCCAGTTGGTTGATTTTCATTTCCATTGCAGCTATTTTCTTGAGAAGCTTATCAAAGTCCTCTGTGGTGTATGGAGATATTTTGTACTGACTTGGACTGGTCCTTCTCCGGGATGTGATTAAAATAACATGAATATTTTTAAAAAGTAGTCCAGTAGTCCAGAATCCTTGAAAGTTTTTGTTTTGTCCAACTATGTGTAGCTTTGGCTAAGAGATGAAAAGGTATAAGTAAGAATAATATAAGCAATTTAAGCAAGTGGGTAGCAAGGGTGAGATGAGTCTGAGCAAGCAGAGAGGCGGCAGGAAACATAATTATAGCAACAGATGTGTTTCTATAGATAAGTCATCACTTACCCATCCTGCTGCCAAATTAATTTGGATTTTGGGCTTTCCATCTTTTTGAAATGACAATGGATGTGCTCTGTTAGCCTAAACCCCACCGACGAGGCATCAGTTGTGTCCTCTTTACAGGACAGTGGGTCCACCATAGAATGCAATAATAATCCTTTTATATGACATATAAACATCATCTCCCCTACAGATGACAAAAAATGAACCGATTGGTCTCAGGATCAGTTCAACACAGTTTGACATAATCAGTTTGACACAGTTAAGTGTTGGTGCTTGTGCTACCAACTGCATCACTGTGCAGCACTCCTACCAAAAAATGAAATGACAAAAATTAAATAGGTGTGCAGAAGATAAATTGTATATAAACAAAAGTAAGAATTGCTTTGTGATACATTTTCAAAAATATTTCCTTCTCTATATGTTATTAAAGCTGCCAGGCTTTGCAGATGTTTTTAGGTGGTCTTGATCAAAACCACCCAACCTTCATTTATAGATTTTTTTTCTTCACACCTAACTTAACCAGGTATTATGTAATAATAATGGAAAATTCAAGGGGTGAACTAATATTCTGGAATCGACTGAACACCAAAATGATTGGAAGTGAGGTATTTTATCAGTGTGATACCAACAGCCTTTCATCCCTCATAATTCTTCCCACTTTTTTGGAATCCATGTAAAAAACCAAAGTTAGAAGTCTGATGGGCAAAATGATGAACCAAGCTTTATTATGGCGATTCTTAAAGATATTGACATAAAAAGTCAGTAAATGATCATGATTTCCAATAATATTTTTATTCGGAGCGGTTTTACCTGAAAAATCTCCCTACCACAAGTTGGTAGTAAGTGGTTATATTTACCCAACATTTGAAAGAAATTGATTCGCAGATAAAATATACACGAAAAGACTCTGACCATACACAGGGGGCGCTGTTTTACTTCAAAATTCTATGAAATTCGTATGATCAAGTTAACAAGAATAACTGAGTTACAAACCGGAACAAAAGCCAAATATCTGAAAAAGCCATTATAGTCGTTCAGCAAAACACACACAAAAACAACACACTATTTGAATTATCGAAATATATAAACAAAATGTACTTATACAGTTTATATGTTTGTTCTCGCGTTAAAGGGTTGGTTACCTTAATAATCATTTTGTGCGTTTAGAATTGAGCCTTTATTTTGAAAGATTCCAACCGGAACTCAAGGAGACAGAATTGATGCAACTGCTAACGGTAAAGTTCTCGGCAGGGTAAAGAAAAGCGGTCGGAACCGTCCGACCGTTTTCGGACTTCTGTTGGTGGGTTTCATAGAGGTCGAAATGAATCCAGGTGAGTTTGGTCTACTCACCAGTCCACCTTTATTCGCTTTTTTCACTCCGGTGTCCGCTAATATTCATTTAATTTGTTTCCAGATTTCGGAGCTGAATCACGTCTGAGGGAGAAGAAACAGCGGAGTTGTTCTGAAAAATCAATTTAAAGCGCGAGCAGCTAGTTTTTAGCTTGGTCTGTTTTTATCAGCAGTTCGGTTCGGTTTGCCGTCAGTTTTAAAGTGAGTTTACACGGTGAAACCATGGCGTTCTTCGTAAAAAAGAAGAAATTCAAGTTCCAGACCCAGCTGACCCTGGAGGAGCTGACCGCTGTGCCTTTTGTCAACGGGGTTCTGTTCTGCAAACTGCGGCTGTTGGACGGAGACTTTGTTGCTACTTCTTCCAGGTACAAATAAAAAACAACACAAAAAAACTACAACATTAAAACTAAGCGCACAAAGAAAGACTTTTAAAATGTTTCAAAGGACTTTCAGAAGTACTTAAGCAGTCTTTCAGAGTTGCTTTAAATGCTCACAGAGAGGCTAATGAATTGTACACTAAAGTTAAAATGTTTTTATCAATCTGCGTATTTTGTACTTGAGCTGATAAAACTCGTCCCTAAAATGGCGTGCACATAAGTTTCTGGGCCCATTTCACGACCAGGACCAACTCATGAATACGTTCGGGTGTTTTTTTTTTTTTTTTTTTTCTTTTCTTTTTCCTTTAATCAAAAACAAAAAGCTTTGTCCGATTCTGTTACATTTCATCAGATTGTTTCATAACTTCCCACCAGAAATGACGAAGAAAAAGCTCTTCCATCATTATTTGAAATTTACAGAGGCGATTTGTTAAATTGTTAATATTACTGCTGTGCAAAAAAGGCTTTCAAATATTTTGTCATTTCCTTATTTTCATTGTTTATGACTTGATTATTTAAAACCTCTATTTTTACACCAAAAACCTTGGTCCTATTAAAGAAACTAATTACCGTCCCTTTGAACAACAAAAACAAATCCGCTGACTTTAAGGCCTTGAAGAGGTTTTCCATACATTCATTAGTTGTTGCTTGAACTATTGGATTAAAATTGTTATTTATGGAAAAGAAGTCATGTAACTTAACCAAACTTTGTGTCTTACATCTTTGGAAAGCTGAGATTCATTTCTGTAGCAGCACAACGTATTCTCAATCAGGACTTTGCTTGCGTAGGACCTACCTGTCATATTTACGTAGATCAAAAAAGCTTTAAAGTGAGAAATCATATCAGGACTCTCACAAAATAATCTCTGTAAGAGTAATTCTTAGCAAGAACATCAGCTGCGCAAAAAACATCATTTAAGGTTGCCTTCGTTTTTCCAGCAGAGATCTGTATGATCTCAAGGCATTTAGGATAATGCTCTGGGTAAAACTTTTTCCCCTTCTGGAGCAAAATAGATTAGAGCAGCATTTAGTTTATTGATTTGACAAGGAGAATGTTTATCAATTAAATAATTCTCTGAATGCCAATTGGCTATTTTTCATTCAGGTAATGCAATAATGACACACAAGGCTTTACCGAGGGAAAAAAAGTCAATTATAAAAACAAAAGCACAAAATGTACAAGAAATCTTAACACTGTGATATAAATTTGTCTAAACTTATCAGTAATTAAAACAGTTTAACCCTAATCAGGGGGTGAAGGTGATCATTGCAGAGTTCATTTAAGGAAACTCTGCAGAGTAGTTGGATACGGTGGTGGTGGTGTGATGGTTTGGGGCAGTTTCTGTGGTTTTTGGACTTGCCATTGGTAATTGAAGTGCGGTGACCCCTCGCCGATGTAGATAGGGATCCAGAACACACCAGGGTTTGCACCTGTGTTTGGCCTAAATAAAACAAAAGACTAAAGCCTTCAGCATTGCTTGCATCAAGTCCTGAGGTTACAAATGACATGTTACAAAGCGGTTCAAGGGGAGTAAATCATAAAAATAATGTAGGGTGAAATCCTTTAGTGGACCAAGGTTTCTCAGCATTAATAACCATTGAGGCTTAAAATGTTCAAGTTGCTAAGGAGTTTGGTGTTTTGATATCAGTTTGATCTAAAAACTGCACGATTTTAAAGCAATAAATATAAAAAAGAGAAATCTCTGAGGGCGCAAACCTTTATTTTGTTCCTCAGCCTCGCCTATTTAGCCTCATGTTGACCTCAGTGATGTCTCTGTTGAGTTAATAAATAAATATCTGTTAATAAAGGAACTCATTCTGCCAATATTTGTTAAATTTCCTGTTACTAATCAACGTGTATAGAGGCTTATTACGGCTGAATGTTTTCTGCTACAATCAAACTGCAGTTCTTTTTTTTTTTTTTTTTTTTCCAAATAATTTTGTAAATTAAACCCCCCCCCCCCCCCCCTTTCGTCAACCAGAAGCATATGGATGCTTCACTCCAGGGTTTCATTGTTTTCGTGACCTTAATAGGTTGCTTGTCCAGAGTCTATTGACTTTACTGTCGGCTGGAAAAGTTCTTACTTCTGCTCGCATGCTTGCTGCAACTCTCTTTTCCCCTCTGTGTGATGGCAAACCCACTAACCATCTTTATTCTAAGAAATTGTTGTAATTTAATCATTGAAATAGTTTTGACTCTTGATTACTTCAAAAGCTAAAGCGTGCATTTAGAAAAGACAAACAAAAAAAAAAACATGTTATTGGAGATATTTGGAGCAGCTGTTGTTTCTTATCACATTCCACTGTAATAAAATATACATTTATTTCAAGGCTTTTACAACTCTTTGCTAGTTCCAATAAGTCTGAGAAAAGCCGTACTGTTTTTGCTTTTTCTTCCTCTTCTGAACACCATCCAGCAATAGACATTAGATTCTCATAGAAACATAAACCACTGGGCAGGATGGTCTGTTTTGAAGAAGTCCTTCCTCTAAAAGCTCTGTTTAGGTTTTGTTTGCAGATTGTTCAGTTTCTGCAGCTCTGGCTGTCTAACCAAGAACATTCATCGCTCTGAGTCACGTTTAATGGCAGGCTGCCGTCATGTTAAAGCACCCCTCTGAGTCCCTGTGCTGGAACCTCTCATGAACTTCTAGACTAAACACAACACCACCTCTCTCATCCCAGCTCATGCGATCTGTATTTACAGGCTGTAAAGCCCTGAGATGAACTAGATTGGGACGATGGCTCTCAGCTGGCATTCAGTAGCTTTTTCATCTCCTTGGCTTCAGATGTTCCTCTGATCAGTTCTTAACATCTGCAGCTTTAGTCTCTTTTCCTATCCTCCTCTTTAATTCTTGAGATGCGATTGCGTTGCTTTGAAATGTGTTTGTTTGCTTCTTTTGGCAGATAAACTGAGCGACTGGGTTCAACTGCACATGAGGCACCAGTTGTTAAGAGCCAGAAAAATTGATGCCTGTAAAATGACTCTGGGGAAATTAGTTTGGAGTGAATTAAATGTTTGAAGTCATTTGTTTCTGACGATGCTATTATGAAGTTTGTTTTGTTGGTAAACAAGGTCAGGGCTTCATCATGATGGCGTAAACCAAGAGGGAAAAGTAGTTTGTGGTTAATCCTGACTTATCTTCACCTGGTTCTCGTGGTGCATCTGGCAGGTTGAGCTAATCATTGTCTACAGGACCTTCTGTAGAACTTCCTCATCTGCTCAGCCTTGTTGTCCTGTATCATTGTCTAATGATGAGCCAATCAGGATGTTCTTCATCAGGTTTCTTCTAAGCAGATGTTTCCCTGATCTAACCTGATCCATTTTTAATGGATCTATGAATGTTTATTTTCCATGGCAGCGCAGCAAAGTCATATAACAAACAGATTAACATTCATTGTGGTCTCTTTAAAAAAACACAGCCAAGCATATTGTGTCATAAACACTACTTCTCTTATGATCCACTGGGATTCATAGATTTTTCCAGTAAATAAAGTTGGTTCCGTTCGACCCGACATGATCAAAGCAAAGAAACGTAGCGGAGTAAACTGGATAGTTACCTATAAACGGCTTTTCACAGATGGGTTCCTTCTTCCAGATCTAGTGTAGATATATTAAAAATCGAGGTTGAGAGCTAAATCATAACGCTTGTCTGGATCCAAATGTCATTATTTATTTTAGATTTTGAAGGCAGGAAAATATTGAAATATTCCTGTGCAACTCTGCAAATGCTGCATGTTTGACAGGTTTCTGCTCTGTCTTAAAAAGACAAGTTTCATCTGATCTTTGTTTCCCATCTGCTTTTTTTTTTTTTTCACTGAATCAAACGGTGCCTGTCAGCTTTGGCAGTGATGTGGTGTCAAAGGTCGATCTCCTCTCTCCTGGTTACATAACTGCCCCCGATTTTCCCTCCCTCCCATCTCCGTTATCATCTGCCTCTGAAAACAAGGCCCTCTCAGAGGAGAAGGCGACGGCACAGGGAGGCTCCCGCAGCTTCGTACACACATGATGGTTATGTCACAGATCTGACAAATGTCGCCTTTGTATACCGCCCTTCGTTCTTGCTGTGGGTCGGGAATCGGGAATGACGGCAGCGGTGGGAGTTTTTTGCACCGGACCCGGGTCGTCACCCATGAAAGCCGTCCTCGTGTTCCTGTTGGCTGTGAGTCTGGACGGCAGCGCAGAGGGTCACATGTTGATAATGGGACAGACTGGTGCTCAGGGAAAGTTTTTGTTTGGCTCTTCTGATTTCAGCCATCAGTGTCACTTACTTCAGATAACAGCTGCTGGAGGAAAACACTCCAAATAATCCAACCGTGTTTCTGCTCTTTGGGTTTATTCCTCCAAAGCTGAGTGATTTGACAAAGAATACATGTAAGAAGAAACCTGTAAAAGTGGATGTCACTCCTGTTCTAATTGCTCAGTTAAACACTTTTTTTTTTGGTCTGTTTAGCTAACAGAAGATTGAAGTAAAATAAGAAAATGTCCTGCAGCTAGAATTATCAGACATTTATCAGCCCAAGAGAGAGTCAGCTATGTTCCCTGTTTGAAATTGTGTTTTCGTTCTGTGCTGCTTTAAAAACAGATGGTCTCCATCCTCATTTGCCAGATATCTGGCTCTACTGCAGCACCGTCTCTCCATTATCAGTCACGTCCTTCCTTTCGTCACACATTGAAAGTTAACATTTTAACTCCCTTTTTTTCTTTGCTCTTCATTCTAGTTGATTCCACCTTTTCAGAACTGAGCAGTATTATGACACCACTGACTTGGCTAGAGCTAGTTTTCTCTGGATCTGGTTTGTCATGTCTAGGGGGGATATGAGAGGAAATTACACAACAGAAGCAAGATGAAGGGGATTTCTATTGATGTTTCATAAGATGCATGAATGTTGGAGGGCTTGCAGGGTGAAAATTGCTTAGAGGAGGGACTGACTAAGTCTGAAGAGGATTAATAAAAAGATATCCTAAAAGCGAAGATTAGTCTGTGCTATGATTAAATCCTCCGAAACCTTTTTCCATTTTACAGGTGCCCTGCTAAGAAAACAAAATAAAACAAAAAAAACGAATCTGTCAGAGGGAAACATTTTCAAGAAACATAACAGTAACCTGGTTGCACAATTATGCACATAATGAATAATTTACTAAAGATAATTTTGATTTAGGTTCAATTTTTTACTTTTTTTTTTAAAGATGAAGTTTATAACATTGAATTTCTATCCTTTGCAGTTATGTATCTGACTATTTTTAAATTCACCAGCAAAAATTTCAGCTGCAAAAATTCGCCTGCAAATGTGTTACCATTCTGTGATGACTTAAGCCAGAAGCACTAAAGCAAGTCCAGTGAATTTTAGCCAATCGGTTAAACTCATTTGATCATGATTCTGAAAACTGAATTCAGGACGTGACAAAATGCTGAATTTCCACGGCAACCGAACCGTACCTGTTTAAAAAGGAGTCCTTTGGTGAAAGGATGACGTGTGAAATATTTGACTGTTCTGGTGAGAGCTAACACACTATAAGCTAACTGCTTAGAAACCCATCTCTACCGAGGATCAAATGGTTCTGATTGTTTAAAGGTTTCAGTCAGGGGAAATGATTGTAATAATCCTCAGGGTTCTCCAGGAAATGGTGCGGTATAATGGCTATTAAAGAAGTTAGAACATTAAACACAATGACATATCACAAACTGCACATTTCTTTATCTTAATGTATCAAAGTCAAGAAACCAAACAGAGAAAACGATCTGAGATTTATTGTTATAAACATAAGTGTTTGCAAACTGCTGAACCAAACGGTTAAAACTCTGGTGACTTGTCAAGTACATCCACATAGAAACATACGCATGCTTGTTAATCAACCACATTAAATCCTTATTTTTATGCAACTTTAAGTTAGAATTTTAGCTTTGGGTCAGGTTTTCTGGTTGCATTTGTTGGATCCGTTCTCATTTCCTTGCAGCACTTTCAGGATGTGCTTCTTAGGAGCCTCCAAAGTGCAGTGAACTTTTGGGTGGAGTTGGCACAGCTTCCGCGCTGTCTACTGTTGACCTTTTGGGAAAGTTTTAAGTGACTCCCCCTCCCTATGTTACTGGTCCTGATGTATGAAAGTGAGCCATACCAATGGCATTTATTAGAAAAGTATTTTTTTTTGTGTATGGATAAAATATTGAAGTATTTAATGGGATAATCTTTGTACGAACTTCTACTAACTGTCTTCTATGGTTTTGGAGGTTTGGCACATAGTGAGACGGCATGTTTAGGGTTTCATCCCTGTGGGATTGGTTTAAGTGACTCAGTGGAAACAACTATCAGGAAGCCATCCCTAAAGATCTTCTGTCCTTCATTGTTAAACTTGGGAAACAAAGTGCCTGTTTTTCCAAAGTCTTCCCATGTAGTCGAGTTTGAACATCAGTCCTGTGAGATGAAGGATGGGACAAAATGAAAGACAGGAAGAATTGCAGAAAGGGAGCAAGAGCTTGTCAGGAATCGACCAGGACAACCCGCTTTTTCAGCAGCTGTTTCCTGTTTTCATCAGTTTTCCAGTCGTTAGTTTCGATGGGACATGAGGGAAGGTGAGCTGGCTGTTTTGGACTGGACCCGCTGGTGTCTGAGCAGGTATTCAGAGTGAACTTCCTCCATAAGGAGAATTTCCTGGGAAATGTAACATTTCTGTGCTCCAATTATATATTTTTACTTTGGATCAAATAGACGAGATGGTTCTTCTTAACATCCACCTCATTTGAAGTAATCCTCGCCTTTTTGTATAACCAAATAGAAAAGAAAAAAACTAAAGAACTGTAAGGCCAAAGTAGCATGTGTGATACATCATCGAAAGCTAAACCTTCTAGTTTCTGAAAATATAAAAGAGCAGTTTGAACTGCAGCAGGTCAAACATAACTTAGTTTCTTTTTTTTTTCTCAAAAATTTTAGGTCTCTATCTAGTGATCTAAAGGTGCGCAATAATCCAGTTTAGCTCCGCCCCTCGACTGTTACGAACGACCATAAATGACCTCTGCTTTATTCAGTTAAGCCATGCTTACCCTTGTTTGAAAGCTGATTTCATTGGCTACAAAGCCAATTATTCCACGTGGTCTTAATCAATAGCAACCGGACTTTTTGAGTCATAATATGAAACGTAAGGCGCCGACTGATGGCGAGCACTTTTTACATATCGGGAGCTGTCCTGGAGTCAAAACTAAACAGAAATCGAAGGAGAAATGTCTGTTTTGTCGGCTGGAAGGTAATGTTATTAGATAGAAGGCTAGCGTTAGCTCCTTGGACCAAACTTTTTAGATGACAAAAAACAGACTTTATGTGGCATTATTTGTGTCAATTTTCTCATCATGGACTGTTTTTATTATGAATATGCTGGATTACTTTTAATCTGTGGACCCTTATGAACAAATGGAATTTAAATAATTTAGGTTTGACCTTATAATATGGTCTCGGCACCTCTTCAAAGGTAGCAAGCAGAACCTTTATTTTCAATATTATAATTTAACATGCTGCTATATCTTTATTACTTGTGCTTTGGTGCAAATGGTGTCCATAAAATGAACTTAGTGGTTGAATTGTGGAGATTTTAAGCTTTCTAATGATGTGCAGTATGTCTATATTGGTAAAGGTTTAACCACAGTTATTTTCCTGCGTAATGTGACATTTAATGGAAAAATATGGAACGCAGCAACGGTGAACCGGTGGAGTTTAACAGGTTTTAAGAAAATGTCAGGCTTGATTTAGGCTGCGATAAGAAAACATTAAGATGATTTCTTCTTTATTTTCACTAAGATATATCAGATATATTTTTCCTATCGTATGAAAATGCAGACTTTTAAGGTCCAGCTTTGATGGACGGGCTGGACTAAGGAGCTGCTGCATTGTATGCTTTTGTTTTGGGGGGGTTAACAATTGTTGTTAGTCGTCTTTTTATTACTTAAAAATGCCATGATCCTGTTGGTCACAATTGACCATGGAGTTGCTCTTTTTTGAAAATGTATTTTATTGGTAGAGGGACCACTTGTTCATTTCCAATAAACACTTTATAATGTACACTTTGCTATCATTCCTACTTTAGAACTGCCTTAATTTATTGTTTCTGTCATAGATCAAACAGTCAATCTTTCCTTTGGTTTTACTCCTTGTTGACATGATGGAAACACAGTTAAAGGTTTATTTTCTTGGCTTGTGTGATGGGAAACTCTTCTATCAGTTTGAGGTGATTAGACCCATCAGTAGATGGGTTTTGTCATCTGGCCCTTTACTGGGTTCGGCTGTGGTCTCAGTTCATACTAAGGGCTTATTAGAAAGATTTTTTTATTTTTCATTCACAGGTTTAAACAATAGGTTCACACCTTGTGAGTGGTTGATTTGTTAGGTTTGACAAGCTACACAAACAGCAAATCAACAGGTGGCCTATGAGCGTATATCAGGTGTGGGTGTAAACTAAAGTGAAGTCCATCCAGCTGTTTAAATATGTTGCTTTTCTGCAGAGTTTCAGAGCTAGAACCTCTAGTTACTGTCTCATAGAGATGACTGAGTGGACTTTTATTCAGTGTCTGTTGTGGTGGATTTGAGTTATTTGATGGACGACTGTTGCTAGAAGGTTCAGGAACATCTCTGCAGACCCGCCTCCGGTCCTGATGATGCATCCGGTCTGCAGGATCTCTGTGCTCCACTCTTGTGTCGTTTATCACAACACAGCCCGACCCAGTCAGGCCCCTGTTTGTGTTTCTCTTGCAGCCCCAGATTTTTCAAGCAGCCATGATGGTAGATAAGGATCCCAGACCGCCTGGCTGCTGAGATGAGTCATCACATGCTGGGGGCCAACGGGGGCCCTCGGTCATCAAGGACAGCAGGTTTACTAATGGCTGGTTCAGGCTGGGGTCTAGTTGATCATCATCAGGCTAATCAGATAGAAGAGAGTTCATTTCACTCTACTCGGTTTCTCCCCATTTCAGTCCAAGTAAATATCTTGCAGTTGCAGCACAGCATGACTTGGTGTGTTTTCAGAGTAAAGATGATTAATGAACATCAGGCTTTGTTTTGCTCCCAACTGTCAGAAATGTTTGATGGAGGAACGGAGACATTTTCTATTAAACCTGCTCTGGGTTAGACTTGGTTTTCCAAAGCGATGACGGATCGCCTGCAGGTTGAGTTCATTGGGAGGGATAAATGTCCAGCTTTGTTTTTATCTGTTCATATGAGCTCTCCTCCTATTTAATGTTCATCTGCTGTCCATCAGCCTTGATGTTAGACCCTATTGCTCTGCAATAAGTCTGTATTCTGCGGTACATCACATTTCATTTCTTAGATGGCTTGTGTCCTGCAGTTTGTAGATGAGTTTCTTCTTCAAAGGTTGTATCAACTAGTGTGGCTCTACAAGGCAGTAATTTAGAGGTGTGTCGGACCAAGAATAGAACAAAATGATGGGGGACACAGAGAGCCCTGATGCATAGATAGAACCGGTTTCTTTACTTGATCTGGTTGTTGTATTTCTGCGTTTAACCCGCTGTTTACGTAGAAGCCAACCATGAGAATCAAAGATGATTCACATTTACCAGCTAACATTGTTACCTGCTAAGCTTTGATTTTGTTAAACAATTTCCAGTTGTTTTCACTTCTCGTCTCGAGAGGATAAAGCAATGGGTATGATTAGAGCAGACAATCCTCTTTAGAAATTCAGCCAAATCTGGGGAAAAAATATATATATGTTTGCTTTATGAGAAATCCCCATGATACAGAAGGTTAGATTTACATTTCTTTACTTCTGGTATGAAAATGTAAAATAAATGAATCTTTCAAGCAGCAATATAATCTCGATCAAATGTTTTAACAGTCGAGCTTTAAAGTGACTTTAGCTTTTTCTGTGAAAGAAGTATCAGAAGTACTAAATGGTTGAACCTGACCTCTTGTTTCCCAGGGGTATACATATGGTGTGACACAGAGGCCCATTCTTTGGCCACTAACTAGACAAGGACTTATATTTATCTTTGTATCGCACACAAAGCAGGGGAGAGACTAAGGGACGTCAAATAAATCTCTAAAGTTCATTGCTTAAGAACTAGAGCGAAGGCCAGCATCATGGAGACTCCAGGTCTCCATAGCAACCAACAAATGCCATCTACACGCCAATTGGTTTGGGACAGATGTGTCAAAAGTACTTTTATTCTTTAAGTTCATGTCCAGATTGTTGCGTGTTAAGAATAGTAATAAAAAGTGGTTGAAGTACATATTTTACACATTTACATAAGTAAACATAAGACAATACAATTAGATACAAAAGTTAGAAATTTGTTTTTATCTTAAATGATAGAGAACAACTTTTGACAAAAACAATAAAAATAGGTCAATTTTTCTCCTTTGCTGTTGGTGGAGAAAAGGTCAAGAATTTCAGTTCCAATAAATTTTCATTTACATAAATTAGATTTTTAAATAAAACCTTAAATCGAACCTCAAACACCAACATGGAAAATCATATCTCCTTTGTTAGAGATGCTCTCATCTCTTAAAGACCGGCTCTAAGAATAACTACATGGCCTTCCAAAAATGAGCCTCTAACTTTTAAGATTGTGTCCATGCTGTCAGCACGGCTGGCCTGGGAGATTGGACACGTCTCATTCCTTAGAGGACCAGGACTCCCTCTTCATCATTAGAGAAAGTTTCAGGCAGCTCCACCACAGGTTGCTCCTACAGTTTAATCAAGTCATGTCCAGTGAAAGATGTAAATATTTAGCAGTTCTTTGAGTCAACTTGTTGCCTATCAGTGTCCAAAGAAACTGAAGTCTAATTACAACTAATCAGGCTGTTTGTTTGGAAGGAAATATGATGAATAAAAGGATGAATTCACTGTTGCACAGCACCTTATGTTACACAGTCACTCCCTGCATTGTTTTGTTGGATAAATGATCGCTGATAAAAGTTTCACAACAATCCCCTCTGACACTGATAGCAAACAGGTCATAAAAAAATGGCCAAAGCTCAAAAATAAAGGCTAGATGTGAGTGTTTGGTTCTCTTCCTTGGTGCTGCTGGCAGCCCCTCGAAGGTTTCCATGGAGCCTGAACAAAGCCATCTGGACTGAGGAATGTGGTTCGGGAACGCTCTGGCGGACACGCTTGGCGAGTGAAAGCGTGGGGGTCCTGATAAGACCTGGGACTGTGTGTGAGCTGCTGGGTTTAAACCTCTTCCCAGAACCTCGCTTGTTTCCATGGAACGAGGGATTGTTAAATATCCCTCCAAATAAAGAGAATTACACGTCCCTTTGTTTTTATCAGGCCTGTTTTAAACTCCAGCTTTGTTTCTGGCCTTATTAGATGCTAAAAGATTTGATTTAGTTTTTTTTTTTCTTGATTTGTGAATTCCCAGACTGTAGTTAATTTCATCTAAAGCTGAATAAAATAAATAATCCCTCTGTAATTACCATAACATCTACTCTTGAAGAGCTTAATTTTAGCTGCTCAAAAAGTATAAGCTATTGGAGCATGATTATATTTCCTTCCCCTGCTGCCGGGCTGAGAATACAATACCTCGCAATACATTTTCACAAGTTAACTTCCACAACCGGCCTAAATGCTTTTTTTTTTTTTCAAGAAAAAAAAACCCATTTCTAGTTAACATCTGCAGATAAATCAAAAACTACGGCGAATGGCGTCTGCTCATCATTTCACTGTGATTTGTGGCTCTAGGGAAAATGAGGAGGTAAAATGGTGCATGTGGATAATGAATAACTTGAATGGGGGGAAGGGTGTGTTTGGAGCAGCTGCAACCTTAGTGCAGCTTAGAATAGTCATAATTACTTTCCTTAGAGTCTATTCAAACTATCTTATATGTGTGGATCACATTCATTTGAATGAAACAGATTCTGCCTGGTATGTTTTCATTTTTGCTTCATAACATTCAGGAAAAGCTGATCTCTTTTTTTTTTTTTTCTTCTGAATCTGTTTTTCTTTTTCTTTTTTTTTTTGTGGATTTCCAACTCACAACTGATTCCTTAATTAGCTGCAATCCAGTGTGTTCCAGCAGTTGTTTCTTTACCTTGAAGAGCTGATGAATCCCACAGACCTGTATGGAACGACTGCTATACATCTAAATCTGGTGCAAGATGACAGGAAAATCTTGCAATGGCAATGATCATCTTAGTTGCAATATCTGCCCATTTTTCTTTTTTCCTCTGTCTCCGTTTTGCTTCTTTGACCTTTTTGAGAAATGTCGTCCGGGTCAGCGTCTGCTGCCCAACTGGATAAATATTACAAAAGCATGTAAACCTCAAGCATGAAGTGTCTGAAAATATCCAGGGTGTTTTATACGGTACGCCTGAAATTCAACGACAGGACATCTGTTATGGAAGAACAGCAAGGATGACGGATGGATGTGAATAAAAAATGTTACATAAACCAACTTTCAAGTGCCTAACGAGAAAATCCCTCTGCACTCCCTGCCGTTAGACTTCTCTGTTCCCTGTTTCTTTTTCTATGCAAACAACAAGAACAACTAGGGTCAGTGTGGAGCTCACCGTAATAATCACAATAATAATCAGGAAAAATATCTGATACATCTTCCTGTTGGACTGTCCTATTTCCTGATGGAAGAGTTGAGCTGCTACCCAGCCCCAAAAAATGGAGGAAAGCAAACTGATGGAGATTGTGGTTATAAAACACAGAGAACCGTATTTTCCGGGCTATAAGTCGCAGTTTTTATTTCATAGTTTGCCTGGGGGTGCGACTTATACTCTGGAGCAACTTGTGTGTAAAATTACTAACACGTTTGTAACTCATTTTACTCTTATTTTCACACTAAACCGCAAAAGGACGCTCTAGGCCTGTGTTGATCGTTTTAACATTGACGCTAACTTACAAAAATAACTGAGAAGGGCTCAGAAATGGCACCGAAAAGAAAATCATATTCTGCAGATTACCAGCTGCAGGTAGTAAAATATGCAGCCGAAAACGTTAAGTGAGCAGCAGAAAGAAAGTTTGAAGTTGGCGAAAAACTTGTAAGGGACTGGTGAAAAGTGGAGGTTACTCTTACTGGCATGAAGAAAACAAAAAAGTAGAAGAGGAAGCGCTGCAACTTCTACCTGTTTAAAAGTGACACAGAGGATGAAGACTTCATGGGAAATGTCTGTTCTTAGTGTTTGATTTTATCAAATAAATTTCCCTAAAAAATGCGACTTATACTCCAGTGCAACTTATGTCTTTTCTTTCTTTTTTACGCATTTTATGTCTGCTGCGACTTATAATCCAGAAAATATGGTGCATACAGTAAATAATACATCTTGGTGTATTGTGTACCTTTCTTTTAAAGCTGTTTCAGATTAAAGGATGGCAACAGTTCCATAAATACTTTAAACCTCTGCAGGCTAAATTTCAACACAGTGTTGAGTCATGCACCGTAATCTCTGCAGCGTTGAGCAACATGTTGACCTTTTCAGATTTCTGACCACGCCATCATAAGAATACCATCTGAAGGTGGTTTCAGTGCTGTTTGGTTAGAGGATGCTTTGATTTCACTTTTGTCCCAAAGAAGCTGCCTCCCTCTTTGATTGACGTACGGTGTAATTACGAAGGCGTCGTGGAGGTTTTAGTGACTCCAGAAACATTAAGATCATCTGATCAACTCCTTGGGGAAGAGAATCTAATAAAGACCATTGGGCATTTTAAAAGGTTGAAAAAAACAACAGTATTTGAATCATTTTATTATGCTTTTGGTCATTGGTCATTTACTGAAAATATGGGGCTTTTTAAGAGCCAGCATTTAGCTATAATGACAGTTATTTTCAAGTTAGTTACAACTTGGCAACATTAAAGATTACAGTATGTGTAGTGATTGTTAGTTTGACTCTAAAATGGAGAAACTTTATAGATTCTGACTAAATGAGTTAAATTAACATGGTGTGGATACATTTCGCTTGTGGTAATGTGTTTTTCTTCTCACCAGCAGAAAGCTTGTAAAGACCAATTCAGTCTTGTGGGTATTTTTATACAGCATTATTTGTGAAACTAGTTACAGAAAGTTGACACCCATAACTTGTAGGTATCTGAGCTAGCATGCTAGGCTAGTGCGCAGCAGCATAGGGCGAGCTTCTGGTGCTATTCCTACTGGTTGACGGTCTAATCGCTTATGGCCTCAGGGTAGTGCAGCCTCCGAGTTCACCTTTTCTCACAGCTGTTTGGGGGGATCATATGAATAACTTCCAAAAATCCAGTCTGTGCAAAACCATAATGTTTTTTAGCTTGGTGAAATGTTCACTGGGAGAGATGGGATGGGCAGACTTAATGCTGACTGGTTTGAATTTGGAGATTGGGCGGGGTTTACACTGGTTCTACGCCTCTCATGGTTCTGGTTCTTCCTGTTTTGAAGGAAGTTGTTTCTTTCCACTGTTTTCACATACTGTTTTCTTTGATATGCTATTACTGGGACCCAGTGACATGATGTAACCTGCTACACACCCTAAGATAATATACCATCTTTGCATCCAGAACTTTGGGTTTTATTAGACTGCATCTGGAAATCATTGGATTAAATAGGGATCGGACAGTGCTGCACGATGGCTTTTATTGTGGTTTTCTTGTCTTTTTTTTCCCCACCCTTTTCTATATAAAAATAAATTGAACTAGATTTTTTATTTCTAGTTTCATCCATGTTGTTTTTATGTTTCATTTATTTTTTTCTAAGGGTTCTCAAGACACGAGGCTTTCATCGTCGACTAAGATGGTGTTTTCCCCTTTTTTCCTTGTAACATTTTGTCAAATCTTCAATTTCAATTAAATCTAGATATGCAATGAATGTGTGTTTTTTAGTAAAGATAATTCCTCTTTGTAGTTTTGTAGATCTGTAACACCCTTCCATTTTTGGCCTTTTCCTGAAGTGTGTGAAAACGTTTGTAGAACACAGGCAAAGCAAGCTAAACATGCTATACTGCTCTTTGGGTTTTTTTCTGCTAGTTTGGCTCAAAATGTTTGACAAAAGCTGTTCATATTGTGTGGAACAGACACATGGTTCTCAAAGTTGAAGGTTTGTTTTCTTGCTTTGAAGATATCAGATGACAGAAAATCACATTTTCCTGGTTTTCCACAGTCAGCATGTCATATTTTCCACATGAGGATCCAGCTCAGCTGCGACAGTTTGGAGGAACCTGTGGACCTGCTGATCAGATCAGTTGTTTTCAGCAGCAAACATATCAGTGAAGTGGTTTGTTTCCCACAGATTATGCACTTCCTACTTATCCCACTGGCTTTTCTTTTCTAAGGGGGTTCACACAAGTAGGTTTTTGGAAATATGCTCTTTATAAAATCTGTTTTCAAAGCAACAAAGTTTATCTGATATGTTTAGAAGCTGTGGGTTTCAGTCTGGTATAAAAAACTCAGTCATGGCCTGATTTCCAGTCCTGGTTTGGTGCAAAGGGAACTCAACATTTTGAAAATAACATGGAAGCAAGAAGTTTTTTATGTTATAACTACAACACAAGATCCAGTTAGTTCGATCTGTACAGGTTAAATGTTTCCTCAAACGTTTTTGTTCTCTTGTTTCTTTCGTGCAGGGAGGAAGTTCATGAGAACTGTGTCCGCTGGAGGAAGAGGTTCACCTTTGTCTCAAAAATGAGCGCCAACCCCCACACCGGAGTCCTGGATCCATCCGTCTGCAGGGTGTCTGTCAGGAAGGTACGTCTCCTAAAGTGTGATCTCTTACAGGCTGCCTTTCCACTGCAGGGATGCAGGATTTTTTTTTTTCTTTCCTTAAAGCAGGTGTAATTACTCACTGGCTCTTTTCCCCATTTGTTTGAAAAAGGATTGAGGATTTATAAGCAGCTAGTCAAAGCATGCAAGCAATATGCACAGGCATAAAATGTGTGTGTGTATTTACATACAGTATGACTGGTATCCTAATACTATCTGTGTACAACAGGAATACATTCCCAAGCACTTTTGAAGAGTTTGGATTGTTTTTCCCTGAAACTGTTGCTTTTTTTCACCCCCTAACTCTTAAAAGCCTTAAAAGGTTTCTATTTAGTTCCTGTCTTTCCTTCCTGTGGAAATATTGGGAGTTTTTGACATGACATGTAGGAACACTGGGAAGTTTTGGTTGATCTCGTTCTGCTGGGAAAGACGTTTGCTGTGATAAACCATTATGTTGACTTTCAGTTTGTAACAAGCAGCTTTGGGGCTGTTTAAACAAATGTTTCACAGATACTTTAGTGCAGATGCTAAATCTTTCAACCTGTTCATTAAACTCCACAGCAGGTGGTGGTGTGTGTGTGTGTGGTCTCAGCCTTTAATTTCATCCATTTGATTTAAGGTCTGTAATTGGAGGCCACCTTAATCAAAACTGAATCACTGGGTTCATTATAGTCTTTCCTGTTCTCCCTGCAGGAACTGAAAGGAGGAAAAGCGTACACTAAGGTAAGCGCTGATGTCTGCCTCTTGCTTCTATAAACACATAGAAACAGTTACAGATGGCCCTGTGTCAGTTTCTGTAAACATTAATGTCCTGTAAATATTTGCATTTCTGGCTTCGCTTTGACAAGTAAAACCTCCATCTGGGTACAAACATGAATCAGAACCACTTTGTGTTCACTTTTGCCTGGAAGCTGGAGGGAAACGTCCTGGCAGCGCCTCTCCGAACGCATCGCCTCCTAATGGATGAGTCACATTTCTTGAATGCAGCAAAGTCAAACCCCTCTGAACCTAAGCGCACTGTTTTCTTTATAATGGGACGACTTTGCATGACAGGAACCACTTCCTCTGTTTTTACCAATTCTCCTTTTAGATTTCCTCGAGTTAAATTTACTCCACTTCCCTCCTTAGAGGTTGACTTCCTTAAACGTGCACCTATGAAAACAGAAGCTCCCCTACAGAAAGGAAAACCTGTGGAATGAAGAATGGGAACGTTCCACTTGATTAGGAAAAACATCACGTACAGCTTGGATAATGGGCCAATTCCACCTGGTGGAAGGGACGGGGTTAAAGTTGAGTAGATGTGGGTGGAGAGGGGGGGTTTGTTTGAGGGTCTTATCTGAGTTATTTGTGGCAGCGCTGGAATTTAGAAACTCCTGAACTACACTTTAGTGGTCACAAGTTTCTAACAGGAAGCGTCACCTTCTTGGACCATTAATCAGGCTTTATATATAGAGCTTTTTACAGCCAGTAAAGAAAAACAATAATAAAGTGGCCTACATATTACAACATCTACAATAAAGCTGATGAGATTAAATGAAATGATAAAAAGATGAAAATAAAACAGGTTCTACTGCTCAGTAGGATTTAAAGTGAGACTTTATTTTAAATCTTAAGTATTGGCCGTCCTTACAATGAGTGGAAGGTACTTACAGAGTTTGAAGCTGCGGGTCACCGGACCTCAGAGTTCTGCTGGGAACAGAGCTGGGAGGTCCTGACTGTAAAAACATTTAGAAAACAAAAGTAAAGACTTATAAACAATCCCAAAACGTACAGGGTGGGAAATCTGTGAGCTTTGTTCTTGCGTCTTTTACTGACTGGCAGCAGCGTTTTGGACCAGCTGCAGACGATGAGGAGGGGGGGGTTCATCCCAGAATAGAGACGTATGCTGTAGTTCAGTCCAACATCAGACTAGTTATTACTTCTAAACCATGTTCAGGTCAGTCAACCCTATCCACGCCAAACTCTCAACCATGGCTTTTTGCTTTGTAAAGTGCTGCACAGTCGTGCTGGAAGAGGAAGCATTCAGCTCCATCATGCATCTGCTCAGCCATGTAAAACTAGTAGATGTAGTCACAAGTCACACATATGCTTTTTAAAGTCTGATCAGCTTTTGGCAGTTTGTTTGCATCTTGGCAGATGGGGAAGACTCCAACCTTATTTCTGACTTTAATAAGAACTTGAAGTCATTTAAAATAAAGAAATCTGGTCAAAAGTCATTATTTTTCAAGTTAGATTTGAGTTTCAGATCTTTTTCTAAAATAAACAAGTCCAGTCATCAAATCTTTGACTCAAGTTTGACTTGAACCAAATCAAAGTCCACTGCTGCTAAAGGTAGATGGGGTTTGATTTAATACAGATCCGATTTTAGAAGCTGGAGAATCATGGATTCGAACAACCAAACAACCATGGACAGAATATGGAGAACATGGAGGAGCAGGTTTGGTTTGGATGGAGCTTTGAGCATGTTTTACTGCACTATTATTAGAATGAAACCAGCTGTAAAATAAGAACAGGAAAAAGATGGATTCTTTAAAAAAAAGCAAAAACCAGAAATGTGATCTAATACAGACTACCATTGTGTTGTTCCAGCTCATCGGATCCAATCATTATGGAAATGAAAGAACCTCCAGACTTAAGTAAAAATAACAAAAAAAAACGTGACAAAGTTCTACCTTTTAAAGCCTTCTTTAATTGTTTAAAAATAAACCAACGCTATATCTAAAAAAGACTACCCTGTGGTTTTTGCTCCCTGTCATAAACTAAAACTTGAAACGTTGCTGTTAAACTGAAATTACTCTGCTTGCTAAACACTGGGTGTCGCAGGATTCTCAGTTTTTCTCAGCATGTGCCTGAAATAGATGGAGCTGAAAGCCTCCATTAGTGAATCTGGAATTAACAAAGTTCAAACTCTTCTCCTCTCCCCTCAGCTGGGCTTCACAGACCTCAACATGGCCGAGTTTGCTGGTTCTGGCTCTACGGTGCGCTGTTGTCTGCTGGAGGGATACGACACCAAGAACACAAGGCAGGACAACTCCATACTGAAGGCAAGGAGACAGAGGGAATGACTGAGGCTGTATAAAACATCACAAACGACTGAAGAGTTCAAGATGGGTTTTCTGGCTAAACTCTAGACTATGTTGTAGCCTCAAAATATTAGCATGTTTTATCAGATATCTGACAAAGTGTGCAAGAAAAAAAGATAGAGCTTGAAATCGTTGCAAATACAAATCTAAAAGTGATGGTATCTCCATTGCCTCCTATTGATCCCCTTAAGCTGCAAGTAGAGATTAATATATTTGGAAATGTCTCCTCCAGCCTCTTTTTACAAGAGATGGGAGTTTTTAGTCCATCCCTCTTTGCTAAACAAACAACAGTCCAGTTAAAACTCAGCCTGTTGGTTCTAATAGTGGTATCCGTCTACAAAATATGTATAACACTATAAAGCAACGCAGCTAAAAAGAAATGCACTTTGTAGTGGTATTCGACGGGGGTCACACCACTCCATTAAAAAAAGACAACAATAGCAGTATACCAAGCAAATGAATTCACTATTGCACTGTGGAAGTTAAGTGCAATGTGTTTGAAACCATCCGGTCGTGGAAGAGTGAGAAGATGCCTTATGCTTCATTAGATCAGAGCTACTTGTAACCGTCATGGATCAAGAGTTCGTTTCTCGCATGATTTGGAAATCCCAGGACACTGTAGTCTTTGACATGAGATACAAACATGTGCGCACATTTAAATGCTATTTATACTATATTTTTGTAACAAGTGTATCTAATATCTATCACATTTCTCAAAAGGTAGTACTATTTTTCTGTTTCCCTGATATTCCTTTACTACTTGCATTTGATAATTCTGCATTATATATGTACAGCTCTATAAAATTAGATTTATAATTCATACTAGTCCATATATATATATATATATATATATATAAAAACATAAATCCATAATAAATTATTTTATTAAAGACTTGAATTGTCCCCAGCAGGTAGTTTACATCAAAATAGGGAGTCTATGAGCTCTGCAGCGCCATCTAGAGATCCACCCCACACATGTTCTGAAGCAGAGAACCAGTGCAGTCAGCCTGCTCCTCCACTTCTGCCACACCTCAGTGGGTCTAATGGGTGTTTCCTGCAGCTTCTATCAGTTCAGGTTTATTCTGCAGACTTTCAGTCTCTGGAATAAACTTTATAAATTTAAACTTGGGATATTTTGACTTTTGTATTTCTAAGAAACATTTCATTTCTGCAGAAAGTCAAACCTTGCATGAACTGAAAGAGAAAAAAACTTGGAATATGTAAACATGGTAAAAACAGACTTTATGAGGTCAGAGAAAATATATTGGGATGGAAAAACGGATATTTCCTTCAT
The DNA here is from genome assembly GCA_034780135.1 of Jordanella pulchra. Lineage (NCBI taxonomy): Eukaryota > Metazoa > Chordata > Actinopteri > Cyprinodontiformes > Cyprinodontidae > Jordanella > Jordanella pulchra. Next base: position 22,907 of record JAUZNJ010066221.1, read on the forward strand.
GTGAACTGTTTAGTTTATTGAGACTTTTCTGTTTCATGTCTTACAGGTGATCATCGGAATGACTCTTCTTTCTGGAGATCCCTGTTTTAAAACGTAAGCTGAACATGAATTCGTTTTTTGTTTTTTCTTCCTATCTGCTACAGCGACTATTTAAGATGGAACCATGGATGAAGGTCTGGTCCTTTTGACTCGGTTTAGTCGATCTTTACGCTTCTTGTGTTATATGATTCAACCCTTGAAACATTTTCTTTTTAATCTTAAAGTATTTGTTGAAACAATGACTCATTTTTTCCTTCAGTCAGTGAGGAGTGTCTTATCATGTGGGGCGCAGCTGAGCACTGCAGCACTTTCTGCTCCCTTTAATCTCTTCCAGACTGATAAAATGGTTCTGATTCTTTTGTTTTTGTTTTATTTTTTTTCCCCCTGCCTCTGTAGCCCTCCAAGTACAGCAAAGTCCATCTCTGTCCCGGGACGGGAACACACCCTGCAGCTGGACTGTAAGGGGGAGGGAACGGCTGAGGGAAGCGGGCCAGCTGGAGGGGTCTCTCTGGGCCGCGCCTCCAAGCCTCGGCCTTCCATCATCAGCTCGGGTGGGTTCACACTTCAAAGTGTCACGTTTCTGTAAATACTATAAACTGGCTGTTTTCGGCTGGGTTTTACTCTGAGATGATGTTATGTTTTGGATCAAGCTCCCGGTTGGTGAAAACCTTGGTTTGGGTCCTTAAAGGTTTTGGATAAATACAAAGGTTAGGTTATGCAGGAGAAAAGGCATTCTGAACATCCTCTGTTTTCCTTCATCATTATTTTCATCTCTCCAAACTCGGCTGATTTATTTGGACATTACATTTTTAATGGGTTTAATTTGAACCTTAGAACAAATCTAAACCGGACGTTTTTCTAATATTTGGATCTTTAAGTCCAAATTTTGAACAGGTGAGACTGTCTGTGGACCCTCCTGCTCTCTGCATCCATCCTGCTTCATCTTCTCCTCCTCCTCCTCATAATGATTTCACTTTAACTTTTGGTCTGAATGCAGAAGTTGATCCTGGAGAAATAAAAGCAGAAGTAACGACTTTTAAAACCCTCTCTAATCTCTGGAGGTGTGATGATGTTTTATATTGAGAAGTACCTTTCTTGAACTTTTTCTGCTACATGAACCGTTTTCTGTTTTCTTGGATTTAATGAGGGTCTTAAAAGAATTTGATTTTAATCAAACCCCTTTTTATTAGGATTAATTGAAATGTTGTTTTCTTTTAAACCAGACTAATTTCCAGGTGAAAAAAACATTTCCATGGGTTTATTAAATGGACCAGGTCCTTAAAAAGACCTTTTAGAGTAAACGTGTATCTGGATGCATCCATCAAACTGACAAACTTTTCCCAAAGAATTTAAAATGTGAAAACGATGCAAAGATTTCATGAAACCTTTTAAAATATGTTTATTCTCAAGGATTTGAAAGCAAGAACTTTTCATATTGAGAAAATGTTAAACTGTTGTCTTTGCCATTTAAATTTGTAGAATTGCTTAAGATTTAAATGTGAACTTGGTGGAGTTGAGTAATTTTTAAAATGGATCATTTAGAACAGAACCGAGCCAATTTTTAGACTGGATCCCTGAATCACAGCTCTCCTGGTTCTGCATCTCTCTGGCGTTAACATAAACTAAAAGATTGGTCTGAAGCTAATCTGTGTGAAATGTTTTGATTCCTTCTTCCCGCCTACGTGGAGCTGACTGACCTGTTTGCTTCTGTCGTCTTCAGGTCTTCTTGACGACTCTGAGACGAATCAGAACCAGTCTGGCCTGGCAGAGGCTTTCCAGTCCGGCCATTCGCGGAACTCCAGCTACGCCAGCCAGCAGAGCAAAATCTCAGGTGCAAAATTCACCAGCAGAATTTATTAGAAATGTTTAGATAACTGGTTCCTATGCAGCTGAAAAACAGATGGAAATAGAAGATGTGATTATTTTTAAATGGCGCTCTTCATTTGGATTTCTCGAATGTTTCTACACAAATATTGTTTGAAGCGATGCAGCAAACCTACAGTGTCAATTTTCAGTCAAAATGAAAGCCATTATTATAGGCCAAACATGCTGCGTTATCACGCTCCGTGTTTATGTTCTCCTGTCGTGCTTCAGGCTACAGCACAGAGCACTCCTGCTCCTCCAGCCTCTCAGACCTCACGCATCGCAGGAATACCTCCACAGGAAGCAGCGCCTCTGGAGGACTGTGCTTCTCCATTGACACGCCACCAGAGAGCGACAAGGACGCCGGACGTCCAGAGAGACCTCCTCGACCACCTCGACCCGTGCTGCCCCCAAACCGACCCCTCAGGTACAGATAGAGCGCAAATTACAGGAAGAGCCTTTAACTCTTATCTAACCGCGAATGACCTCAATTTACAAAGTTTCTGTTCTTTCTTTCACCAATCGTGTGTTTTCTGTTTCAGGAGGAAGCAGGACTCTGTGGAGAGTCACCCCACCTGGGTCAACGACACCCGGATTGATGCCGACGACATTGTGGAGAAAATTGTCCAGAGTCAAAACTTTGCAGATGTCAGCAACACTGAAGGTAGGGAGGGAGGGGTCCTCCAGTGGAGGAGGGAGCTTCATGGTGGTGTGTTTGAGGAGGTGCAGCCACTGATTGCAGCACAGCTTAGTTTTTAAGGTTGGAGTTTGTCCCAAATGTCACAACTATGATGAAACTCCAACTTTGGACCCTAGAGCCCAAACAAAAGTCCTCCTGATGCAGTTTGATCCGTCCTGATCCGGCTCGTTTGTTCCCCTCATTAACGGTGGACACTCGCTGAACTGGAATGTACACCAGGTCACTGCAGTGATGATTAGATGATGATGATTTTTATCAGGAAGCTTAAAGATTGGTTGGACTTTCAAATTTCCAAAGATATTTTTTTTTCCTTTTTCAAATGTTAAAACTACAACCTTCATAGTGAATAGGTTAGAAAACATCTGAGAACATCAGCTTGTAAATCTGGTAATAGATTCTCTTTTACTAGGGTCTGGACTTTGACTAGGCCGTTATAACACATGGATAATCTTAGATTAAACCTGGGTGTGTGCCCTGCTGGAAGGGGAATCTCATCCCTACCTACATGCTTGCAGCCCCCTGCAGTGTTTTTTCTCCACGACTGTCCTGTAATCGACTGCAGCCATTTTCTTGTAACCAGTTTTTCTCTCGTTCTGCTAAAGAAAAGCCTCCACACAGCATAACGCTGCCACCGTGTGTCATTATGGTGTGTTTAGTGTAGCCAGATTTGAGAGTATCTACCAGAAAATGAAAACTCCAGCAGAACGTTCAGCTGAATGTTGTCTTAGTTGTAGCTCTGTTAACGTTCTCTGCTGTGTGTTTGTGCTCTTCAGACAGTAACCTTCGACTGTTCGTCAGCAGAGATGGAACCACGGCACTCAGCGCCATCCGGCTGGGAAACAGGTGAGACTGTCTGTGGACCCTCCTGCTCTCTGCATCCATCCTGCTTCATCTTCTCCTCCTCCTCCTCATAATGATTTCACTTTAACTTTTGGTCTGAATGCAGAAGTTGATCCTGGAGAAATAAAAGCAGAAGTAACGACTTTTAAAACCCTCTCTAATCTCTGGAGGTGTGATGATGTTTTATATTGAGAAGTACCTTTCTTGAAATTATCCTGCAACATGAACCGTTTCCTCTCAGTTCTTTACTTCTGGCTTAATTTCCCA
>JAUZNJ010066231.1:12222-26609 GCA_034780135.1 Jordanella pulchra
CTAGCAGTCAGTCGATCCATTTGATGCATCCTCTTCTATAGAAGATGAACTAGGAAGTCTTGCCAACATGTTTCTCTTCTCTACTACAACAAAAGCACTTGAACACAATGTGCTGGTAATTTCCACTTTACAAGTGGACAGGATCATCTTTACCAGACCACATCAGAGCTGAACTACTGAGGTTCTAGTCTGATAATAAAACAATGTTTTAGTCGTAAAGGCTCAAATTAAAAGGCTTTTATATATATGTATTTGTTTTAGTAAAAATGTACATAATGTCTCTTTAATCTGTTTCACAGAATAAACAAATTTACTGTAATAAATTAAATTTCTATAATCTAATTTATTAAATGTGTATAACTAGTCAGATGGTTTATATGTAAAAAGGATTGATGAATAGAGTCTGGGGATGATGTCTACATATTATTTCATCAAGTTAATAAAAAAAAAAAAGTTGTGGTCAAAACTTCTTTTTATGGGCAATTATTAAAAAAGAAAAGTTTTATCTAAAAATGTATTTATTTTTAACTTTTTGATTGAAATTAGTTTTTGTTTGACTGAATAATATTGAGACAAATTTATCTTCATAGGAACGGCTAATTCCTCGTTTGTCTTTTGGAAAATGACATGTTGTTTATTATTGGGACTGAAAGAGGAGCATTATGATCAGGATGTCTTGGTTTCAAGTCTGTCAGGGATTTGTTGCTCTGTTGCCATGGGTTACAGTTGGGAATGGATTAGTCTGGGTGTTTTGATGTATTTCTTTCGTTAACCTGTCGTCTTTTGACAGCATCGATGCGTACCGCACACAAAGGCTGAACAAGCTGCCCACCATTCAGAGCGTGACGCCTGCGGTCCAAAGACGGACTCCAGAGACGGCAAAGACGGAAGCAGCTGTTGACACCAAGGAGAGAATAACAGTGAGAGGCTTTTTATTTGGTTTGTTTTATTTGAAAAAGATTTTTCACAGCATTTATATCAGTGATTAATGGAAAATATTGTGAACTGAAATTATTGATCTGGGACATCAAAGTAACTGCCGGTAAAAATGGCTAAATATGAATAATTATTTACATTTTATTTTAATCTGTTAGGGTTTTTTTTTTTTTCATAAAACAGTCTGGTCAACCTTGAACATCCTCCTAGTTTTGCTTGGATATACTCGATGAATTGAATGTTCATTTTCCAGTAATGCTGCTCCTCTGGTTCTTTAGGCTTTGAATGAAGAAGCTGGGAAACTGCAGACTGTGATCAACCAGACGCTGCAAGCTCTGAGCTGCTGCACCGACGAGGAGCACGGACGAGGCTCGCTGGAGGAGGCTGAAGCCGAGAAACTTCTGCTTGTGTCCTGTAGGAAAACCTTTTATAAATGACAGCAGCTAGCAGGGTGGAGCTTTTCAGCTGCATTTGAATCTCTAGGCTTCATGTTTGTTGTTATTACATTAAGTAAATTCATAGGTTTAGAACAGACTGTGTTAAAGCAGCCAGACTGGGATGAAGCTGTAAGACCAGTTGTGTTAAAGCATGATTAGAGCATTTTCTATGTTTTATTTTCTTTAGGTGAGAAACGCTCTGCTCTGTTGGCTGAAGTGGCCAGACTGAGGGAAGAGAGGAACCTGCAGTCTGGAGAGGCTCCAAAGAAGGACACGGATTCTGTTTCCCAGCAGCCCTGCAGAGGAACGGTCAGCATCACCAACATCCAGCTGCCTCTGAAGGTGGAATATGTCTGTTCATCACACAGCTGTGCAGGTAGGACCACGGACCAGTTCAGCCTCGTCCTTCATTTTCCTCCTCTCCTTTTAAGTTTTCCTCTGAACTAGAAATCCAAAAAGATTGGTTTGATTATGAATTCATTCAGGGCGACCGAGCCACTACTTCTTTGTCCTCGTCCGCTACGGACCCTGCAACATCATCGCCACGCCGCTGGCCACCGCTGCTGATGCTCGAAATGGAGACACCATCTCCTTCCCAACTGCAGTCAAACTGTGAGCTTAATCTGTTCTACTGTTTGAGAAATTATTTTCTTCATGACCCAGAAATGAAGCTTCCATCAAATAAACCAATGGATTTATTTTGTCTTTAACATTTCAGAAAGGATATTCGCTCGTCTTTTGAGGTTGACGTGGAAGTCTACAGCCTGGTGAGACATGAAGGAAATCTGATTATTAGTCTTTATTCTTTAAAGTTTGATATGTGTGGCAGCCATATTGAAAATTTCACCCAAAATCATTCAGGAACTGTTTTGGTGTCAAAAGTTTTATTTTAAGTTTATATTTGTTTTTGTTTTTTTATTCGGACTACAAATGTGGTTAAATGTCCAGAAAATAAAACTAGGAAACTTTATTTATCTTAAAGTTGCACCATTTTGTTTTTGGTCTAGTGTCCTACTTCAGGACCCAGCAGCAGCACGGACCGGACCAACACCAAGTCCCGTGTAGGTGGCTGATTATTCTCCTCAGAAATTCGTGCATGTTTCCAACATATTCATGGTCTGCTGTCAAACTCAGGTCACACCGAGGAAGCTTCTGAACACCATCACAGTAAGTATCTACATAAACTCCAAAAGCATTTTAGTTTTTAGTTATTATTTCTCTGCTTCACGCATTTTCTTTCTATTTAACAGAAGTCCAGCAACACGTACAACTGTAAGCTGAGTATTGGGAGGTTTATCTTTATCCTGACTCTAATAATCTAGTAATAATCATTGTTTCCTTTGCCTTCAGGCGCTGCTCCCTCTGCTCTCAACACTCGCCGCTCCAGTAACTTCTCTCTAGTTGGTTCACACAAAATCACCTTGGCTTCACTGGGATGCAGCAAATTCCCTCTTGATAAGGTAACTTATGTTTAATAGTAATCTTGTTTTTGTTTTTTTACATTAATCTTTTAATCTAATTCTAAACTCTCATAGTTTTCTGAGCAAAATGTGCCGATTTTGAAATACAATCCATACCTTACTTTTTTTTTTTTTAACCCAAACTGTTCTCACTGGGCTCTGCACATCTCTGCACTGTTTTTTGTTTTTTTTTGTTTGTTAGTTTTTTTTCCTCCTAGTGCTCTAGTATCACTGTTTGTCGCTTTGCCTTTTAAAGTCCTCACCTGGGTGGTCTCACTGATGTAATGTCTGTCCCCGCCCCCTCCATCCCTCTGTTCTGCTCCGTTCACTTTAGATGAAACTTGATGGCAAAGTCAGGAAGCTGCTGGGAGAAGAATTTCAGGAAAAGGTTTCACTCCTCAAAACTGTCACCTCTTCACATGTCTGCATTTTCCTCCTCTCCTTTGGTAAAAACTAACCAGCTGCATGTCGGTCATTGTTTAACACCAGTTGCAGTCTTTTTTTATTTTCATTATTATTAAAAATTAGGGTTTTGACTTCTTAAAGCTGTAATTACCCTTTATATGAATGGAAAAGGCTCTCATAAGTAAAACTGCTTTAAGAATCTACCGGCTTCTTAAAATCAGCTTGACTTCCTGTAGTAAAAAAAAAAAAAAAAAAATAGATCTTGTTTTTCTGCAACACGTGTAGAAATGATAGTTTAGATCTTTTAACTTTTCTAACCTGGTGTCCGCAGCTTAAACAAAACAACCAACCCTGACTGAATAAAGTCATTAAAAACCAAAGCGCTCTGTTTTGTTCTCCATATTCCATTAGTTGAGTGTGACGTCTTCCCTCCTGTGTCTGTAGGTGCCGTTTCTTTCACCACTAGAGGGCCACATCTACCTGAAGCTGGAAAGCGAGGGCCACTCTGATGTCCGGCACCAAGGCTTCCTGGTCAGCAATCCTAATTCATATAAATTCTCTCTTCTTTCTTTTTTTTTTTTTTTTTTTTTTTTTTTACTACAAAGGTTTATTTCAGCAATTTTTAAGAGTTTTCTGAGTGTAAATTTAGTTTTAAACTTTTTCTTCTCATCCTCTGAAAGGAAATTCTGGATCAAACAACAAAATGAACAACAGATCTGTCATAATTTATGATTACAATTATTTTAATAGTCAGGAAATGGTTCGCTGTTATATTGAAAACATTTGTCATGTTTCTCTTGTTCCAGATACAGATCTGTTGCAATAAACTCAGTGCAACTGGGAGCTTTCATTTGCTTCATTAGTTCATGAAAGCCCTGCTTTGATATCAGGAGCAGCCTAATTTAATCCACCTGGAATTTTCTGCAGAAATTATTAAAGTCTGAATAATATCAAATTTAGACCTGAAAGTCTCCAATATGTTGAGATTTTTCATCTAACTTCCTACATTGTTTGTTTTTTCCCTGTTGCCTGTTTGTTGTTTGTTTTTTGATATGCTTGCAGGAATGCATTCCTTCAAACCCTGGAAGGAAATCATTAAAAAAAAAAAAGCTTTTTTCTTTTTGCTTTGAAATTTGGAAATTAAAACATTGTTTTCCACCTCCTGCAGCAGAGTTTTTATTCAACACGGTGCAGCTCGATAAACTGCTAGTTTTCTGGATGATTATTTTATGGACTGCTGCATGGGAATGTTAGAAATGCATAAATCTTGATTATAAAGCTACTGAGCCTTTGCCAGAACCATAAAACATTAAAAGGGGTCTGTAAAGTATTAAACTGAACGTGAAGCCCTTGTTTAGAGCCGTTGGTTTGAACCACAGCAGGAAGCAGGAATCCCTTTTCATTGACACCGATTGCTTCTGGGTTGTTTTTTTTTGTCTCTCCAGACGATGTTTGAGTTAATCGGTGGATTTGGAACGTGGAATCGGCGATATTTTGTTCTGGAGGAATGCATCATGTACTACTGGAACTACCCGAACGACAGGGAGACCAAGGTAAGGCTGGGCTGGAAGATACGAGGGTGGACTGATGACCAGTCAGGCGGTTGATCCGATCCTCTGGTTTAACTCTGCAGGAAGCGGAAGGCAGCATCTCTCTGTCCAGGTCTCCCAGTCAGTGCGTCAGACCGGTTAAGAGGGATTCATGTGTTCGACCTTTCACCTTTGAACTGGTGAGCGCGTCTCAGCAGGACGACCAGAACCAGGAAGCTCTGTCCAAGTAAGTTTACATAAAATCCCACCAAACCTCAGCCTCTGGCTTCCTCTAAATCGTACCCATATGCTTCAAACGGCATCTTGTTTTATCGCATTCATTTTCATTGATGGCAAAGATCCATAGAAATGAACAAGGCTCATAATGTTTGACTATAATTCATTTTGTTAGAGACTTGGGTTAGTCTTTTTAAGTAAAAATATCAGAGTTGCACAATGTCAGGGTTTACACTAAAGGGAGGAGGGAAAACCCCGTTTTTAAATATATATTTTTTCTTTTTTATTTCTTTTAATTTCAAATATGAGGGAGAAAAAATTCTACTCAGATTTCCCCTTAAGAACTACAATATTTCATTTCATTTTGTTAATTTGAGATTTGAAACGGAATTAAACAAAAAATATAATCCAAAGATTTGATTTACCTTTGTACCAGATTTCTTTCCGTCAGCTGACCAGCAGTGTGCAGCAATTTCTTCGGGGGGGGTTATTTCTGCTCTCGATAGATGCAGAAAAACCCTGGTCAGTCCAGCACTTGAGTAGCAGTCTTCAAGGGACTTTGAATTGTTCAAAATGTTGTGATTATGAAGGTATAACTTGTTACAGACTCGGAGTTTCTTCATTCATGTAGCTGCTGCATTTACCTGCAGGTAGAAGTAATTTGCTTGTCATCAAAAATGACATAAATATGCTTATTATTACATTATCGTTTAATTCAGCTATTCTAAAACCTTAAAGTCATACATAAAGGTTGGTTTCTGTGTTTTAAACTAACCCTTTGTCCAGATTAGTTTTCTAATATTTTCAGGAGGATGAAGAAAACACTTTAACTAAAATAGTCCTGGATTGTTTCTGTTCTGTACAACAACCAGCTTTATCCTGACTGGTTGTTTCTTTTTTTTATATATTAAGTGCCTTAAAGATGAACTTTAAAGATGTTTGAAATGTTTACAGAAATGAGTGTCGTGGTTTTGAACCTTTCAGGTGTCGGTTCTCTGCTGATACCAAGCAGGAGAGCTTGGACTGGATGGAGAAGCTCAAACAAGCCCTGCTGGACTTCCACACCTGGAACTGCCCCCAGGCAGAAAACCAGGCGTCCAGCAGGGGGAGCCTGATGGAGAGCATCCTGTAACAGAGCCTCAGGATGGTGTTGGATCGAGTACGAGGGAGATATCAGGGGTCGGAGATGTGGGAGACGAAGCTCTGAATTACTGTATTGATTTATTAATGGGAGATTTTTCCTGTTTCCTTTAACCTGAATACAGTCTGTTGTTATTGGTTTTCAGTTTTATCTGCAAACTCTGTTGCCATTTAAATATGTTCAATTTTTGTTGTTTTTTTTAAAACTCTGGTTGTATTTTTTGTAAGATTTCTTTGGTTTTGTTTTCGTCTTTGGTAATCAGATGCTTTGTGGGTAATAATCAGTCACTTTATTGTGAATGTTGATTTTTTTTTATTATTGTTTCTACTTGTATACATATATGGATTAAGATTTATTTTTTTTTTATTCTTTAGAGTTGAAGGATAAATAATTCTCCATCAATACACAAATTCTAAATAAATGTCCGACTCTTTTTAACTAACCCAGGATGGGAAGAAACACTACAAGTAAAACGAATCCGAAGCGATTCTTAAAGACGATTCTGTGTCTCTTGTGGATTTTTGATGTTATGTTTTTGTTTAAGGACCCAGTTTCAGTAAAAAGGGAAAGTTGACAGATTATAATCGTCTAAACTGTTAAAGGTCTGCTTTCAGCAGACTTAAAGACAACAAAACCTATATTTGCTTAATTCTCTGCAATTATGTAGAAAGGAGATTATGAAGCATAATTTTCTTCACTTTAATCTGTAGCAGGAGAGTTTGGGGCTTAGATGCATCACTTGTCACTTATTTTCTCTCTGCTCTAAAATTGTAAAACTGCTCTTGTATATTTATTCTCAATGTATGTACTTGAGTCTCAATAAAGTTTAGAAAACTAAAAAGGCTTAAATTATTATTTAAACTGGCATGAAAATGATCAGTATGGCTACTTTCCTACAGCAAGTGGATGAACTATTGATACTTAAATGTTTGTTTCCAGTTTTAGATCATCACCTGCTGGATGTCACTACAAAATCTGAAAGTTTTTTTTTTTTTCTTGCATTACTTAACGGTTTCCTTTCACTACAGTTTTTGCTGCAAACCTGAGTTGTTTTTGTCTATCCGCTTTGCAAGCTAAAGCTAAAATGTTTTTGTTTACTGCTGAAGACTGAGCACATGTTCACCTTTGGATACAGGCCTGTACTTTGACTAGGACATTCAATCCGAACAGTGCTGTTCCACTTCTCTGTATGTAAAGGTGAACCTCCATCAGTGAGGTTTTTTGCTGTCTGTAGGACGTTTTGTTTCCGAGGGGCAGCATTTAGTTCTGCCCACTCTTACCAGCTTCGTCCGTGACCTCCTGTCATACTTGCTTCGTTTCCTACATGACATATGGCATCTAGTCTCTTTCTTGAAGCTTTCATAAATGTCAGATTTGCCAGGTCCATGACTTACTGTCTCCATCCTGAGCTCTTCTAGGTTTGCCGTTTTCCAACACTTCTCCCTTTCCTCATTGTGGATTGAACAGATCTAAGATGTTTGGGTACATATATTGTTTTAGAACTGAACTGATGCTTTAAAAGATCCACAACTTAATTCTCCATCCATCACAGCAGAAGGTGTTTCCATCTTTGAGACCTTCACAGAACCACTTGATTTATATTGAGATTAAATTACACAGAGGTGACCAGATGTCCCATTTTGTGCAGTACTGCCACATTTTTCACTTCTGTCCCATAAATTAAAAAAAACATTTGGCTGGGTTAAATTAGACAGTTAAACTATGTACAAGCAGTTTTCCCGAATGCAAAGAAAGCCGAGTTGCACCTTTGCCCCACTTCATGACCAACCTGCGCTCTTAAAATAAAGCAGTTAAAGAATTTTAACACCAAATTTGATGAACACTTTAAAGAAAAAAAGAAACGCAGCCACAACAAAGACTACAGTTGATAACTGGGGGGGGGGTCAGTGAAAGGTGATTCTCAGATGGTTCTTTGTGAAATTATTGTTCTATTCGATTTGAGCAGATTCTAATGTGAAGCTAAAAACACAAAGCGAGTCACAACTGAGAAGGATATGTCTGTCCCACATAACAACCCTAATTGTCCCGTTTTTGGGATCTGGTCACCCTATTGAGGTGGAATCTATAAGTTGATTTTATGTAGGAGTATTAGCCTAATGGGGGCTGAATACTGATCGGCACAATTCCTCAGATCTGTATTTGTGAAAATATTTGCATCATTGTCCAATTTGTTACAATAAGCACTACTTTGTTTTGGTTTCACAGCAATTCAAATGGATTAAAGTTTTTTTTTTTTATCGCGCAAAATCTGGAAAGAATAAATTGTTTTAGTACACTAGCTTTTGATTTTATTGATCAATTTCATAAGTGCATACTTTGTATCTTATCAGAAGGGTAACTGTTTTCTCCTTCATATCTGAAGTGTTGCGGATGCAGGAGTTCGTCATGCCCTGTGCCAACTATAACTGAGGCTGTGCTGCATGGTTAGAGCCTGCAAGTCTGACAGGAAGTTCTGCTCAGGTCAGGAATGTCATACAGGAAGTGGTCTTGAATTAGACTTCCTGTTCACTCTTCTGGGTGGAGGTGCTGTTGGACGTCATTAAACTTAAGGTGTTGAAAAGAAGGAGGGGAGGGAGAAGTGCATGTTTTGCCTTCAAAACACCTATACAGCTGTGTTGGACACAGGCTGTGTCGGCAACTGTGCTCTCATCAGTGGGACAGACGCGCCTTCCACAGCTGGGATGGATTCCTACTCCTTATTACTAAACTTAGGAATATGGTTTCATTTACCTCCCCTTTTGTCTTTTAACCATATATTATAAGGTTAAATATAAAAACCTTATATTTTTCCTCTTGATTTTACTCGAGCTAAACCTTTCCTGATTTAAATAAATTTTTACAAGCATTGTTTGTATTTATGATATATATATATATATCTATATATAGAGATAGTGAAAATATACTTTTCCAAATTCATTTTTTTCAACATAAACTCATAAAACTGATCCTTAGAGTGAGAACTGTAGTTACAAGAGAACCGGGTAAAGAACCTTCACTTGCAATATCTACTGTTTACTGTATATTCATTTGATCTTGCAGAAAATCAAGTTACTCAAAGTGAACAGAGTGACAAGAAAATGTACTCAAGTAAGATTAACAATACTTCAATCAGGTCAAAGTAAGAAGTATGATGCAGTGAAATTACTCCCAAAAGTGATTCACTTTTTAAGATGATACTAAAGTAAATGTAGTTACTACCAACATCTGCATATACTGCATAGAAGTGCCTAGTGAACAGTGGTTAAACCAGCATTTTTAGTTAAAGTTTACATATAAAATACGGTCTCTGTTATTGATCTCAGTTTGTATAATATTTTTTATAAAATCAGTTCATTGACTTGACAGCAATCCCTAACACCAAGCATGCACGTAGCGACAGTGGAGATGAAAAACTCCCTTTTAACAGGAAGAAAACCTCCAGCAGAACCAGGCTCTGTGTGAGCGACCGTCTGCCGAGGCCGACTGGGGTTCAAGGAGAGCCACATGTGGCCCCCGAGCTGCACATTAAAGACCCCTGGTCTAGTGAAACATGGATGAAGATTATACCTTGTAACAGGGCTAATTGTCCCTCAGTGAAATTCAGATGTTGCTCTTTTTTAAGCTAAGATCACATCAGTGTAGGTCATCTTACAAGATAAGATATTAAATCATTTAGTTAAATTCCTTTAGTTTGAGAGTATTCCTTCCAGTTGAGCTCCTAGCAACTTTTCCTAAATGCTAACTTAGCTAATGGCTATTAAATGCAACAGATTTCACAGAATTTTCCATTTATGGATTCCCTTATCCTGAAAAGGCTCAGGTTGATATTGGAAAGTATTTACTCCCTTTAAACATAAAGAACATAAAACTCTTGGAATAAGAGTAATTTCTATTGGGAACAGAAAACAAAGCATTAATAGTTGTGAATGATTAATAAATAAATTATTTGATTAGTCTAAACTGCAGCAAGGAAACGCATGTTGCCCTAATTGTAATATTTGTAAAAAAGAAAAGTTACAACCCAAGCCTTATAGCAGAAAGGCTGACCGCCTCACAAACAAAAATTAAACCGTGTCGTCATAGTGGAGCCTAATAAGTGAGCCTTTTGTTACAGTTTCAAATTAAGTGTTGCAGAGATCTTGTAACGTGACCCATATTGTGTAAAAATGCTTTCACAGCAGGACTGAGGCATGGTAACATAATAGTACATTATTGGCTGAACTAGCACTTTCTAAGCTGCATTTTTATTACAGCTGCATGCGGCCTAAGTTTAGGACCCCCTCCCCATTAAATGTGCAATATGCCATAATTTTCTTTCTGTACACTCAAAAAAAAAAAAGTAGGTCAGCTCACAAAACAAATTTCTATTATTATAACCTTTATTTAACTATGTAGATCTTATCTAAATTATCTGTGAAGGTTCTCAGTCATTCAGGACATGGTCAGATTGGAAGGTTCAGTTTAGATAACTGGACGTGAAGTTTTCTAGAAGACTTTTCATCCCTCATCCAAGAGGCTTCTTTGGTTCTAACTGATGTTGGAGCACTGAGATTATATACTGTAGGTGTGATTAAAAATCTGTTGTTTTTCAAGAGAAAATAAAGACGTCATAAAACTATAGATCAGATGAGATGTGTACAAATGTTTAAAAACTTATTAGGAATGGACTAAAGCATTAAAATGCCGAATATCCTAACTTCTAGTGTTACTCTGGTTGATTCCAGTCTGAGGCAGCAGCAAACTAGGAGTTTTTTTCTCCTATGATCATTTTAAATTAAAATCATCCAAATGAAAATATTTATTAACATGGTAAATTAGACTATACTTCTGGATAAAGCAGATTAAACATCCAAGGGTGTTCCACAAAGCTCTACCTTGGATCCACTTCTTTTTATTATCCATATTAATAGTTTAGGTAAAAATGGGACTCCTGCTGGTTTTATTTTATAATCTGGTGCAATCTAACACAGGATTTGTGATTTTATATTTAATATTTAAACAAATAACTTTCAGCCTATGTGGTGTTGTTTTGTGTATGTATCATTAGGTTAGAGTTTTAGCACAACTGTTTCACTCAAGCTAAAACCACAGTTAAATATGAATTAAATTCACAACAACTTCCATTCAAAATATAATCATTTATCAACAAAATAGTTCAACTAAAAATAAGTGGATCTGGGATATAGCCTTGTGGAAAACCCTTGGACACTTGAACTATAAGACAGACGTTCCACCTGAGGTCTTATACTATTCAACTGCTTGCTGAGAAAGTCCAATGTGAGGTTTTTCAGCATTATTTCACTGTCAGCTGTATCAAATGTTTTATTCTGGGTGAGATCATTTTAGGTTTGGCTCTTAACCCACATCAGTCTGCTTCTTCGACCTTCACTAATTCAGATACACAGACAGGAAGAGACACTCGACTGCAGTGACGCCGGCTGTCAGTCTGATGAGACTGGAGAATAGGAGGTTGGTGGCCTTGTTGTTCTTATCCATGTGGTCCCACTGGGAGCAGGAATACGACATGCACAACATCCTGGTGTGTTCAACTGTTCTTTACATGGAGCTGAGGGACGTTTTTCCTGTGTGACCGTCACACAGGAGGTGATATAAAGGATGCCCTAGCAAGACAGGATTTATGGAAAGATGAATCCTGTTGTTTTGGTTTATTACACAACATTAAAGGAAGAAAAACTCAAGCCCCTGTGTTGGGTTTTGGGTTTTTCAGTTAATAAACACCAGTTCACAACAGCTGCTACTCTGAAGGACTTTACAAAGACTGATGGGACCAAAATTCAGTCCAGTTTATCCCTGTGGAACCAAGTCATTTATTCAAATAAACATCCAAAAACTATAAATAATATCCCAACACAGACAAATTCAGTTGATAATAATAGTCATTTGGCTGGATTTAAAAATATCTCTTACTTGAGAAAGCCCAAATGGTTTTATTGAGTCACTGACTTTAGAAGAATCTGTCATCCTAAGGAAGCATGTGGCGACAATGAGGAGGAACATCCACTTTTTAACAAAACAATCAGCAAAACAAAGCGAGGTACAAGCTGCTACCTGTTGCTACTGTCTAAGGAACGATAAGACGCGGAAAAAAAGCGCTGGAAAAAATGTTTGCAGAGTTTATTCCACTACTAGGTCAGTCAGTGGTTTTTGTCATGACCCAGTTCATCAGCCAAGTCAAAACACTCACCAAGACATAGATTTTTAGAACAATTCACTATTTATTTATCAAACTAAATCAATATGATAAGGTTGGAGTATTCCAGGGTTTACAAGCCTCCCCCTGTCTCAGTGTGAGAGAGAGATATTTCAAAGTCTTCAGTCAACTTTAGGTTGCCTCATTCCTTTTAGTAAAGAGAGGATGCTATACACAGAAACTAGAAGTAGCTTCTATTGGGAGAAAAAACACATGGAGAAGATTCTAAGTTATTCACAGCAAACCATTAATGGCTCTTTGCAGGTCAGAGATAGACACAATCTTTTGGCCTAAATAGACAAAGAAGATCACATCAATAATGGCATAGATTTAGGCTAGCTGGAGAAAGTAGAGCATTAAAACAACTGCTGGTGGAAACGGTGACTTAATCTGAGTTCCTTAAATCAGTCAGGACACTTAGGCAAGTGCGGAAGTACGTCAGAGGTGCAATAATAAGTGCTAAAATGCTGTCAGTAAGGAAGGCGGTAGAACCAGGAAGCAGGATGCTTCCTACTGTCTATTCATTTAGCAAAGGCACCTCCTGACGTTCTGCCACAAATAGCTATATGCTTACCCACAAT
Organism: Jordanella pulchra; assembly: GCA_034780135.1. NCBI lineage: Eukaryota > Metazoa > Chordata > Actinopteri > Cyprinodontiformes > Cyprinodontidae > Jordanella > Jordanella pulchra. Next base: position 25,160 of record JAUZNJ010066231.1, read on the forward strand.
CCTTGGCGTAACAAGACTGATAGGCACAAAGTTTAACAAACATACATCATTTGTCTGTATGTTACTGTACACACCTTCTTATGTTTTGGGTTTTTAACAGAGAGCTTCAGCCTTTCTCTACATTTAGGTGACTTATTTTTTTTGTAGCTCTTTTCCTGAGGTCTGTTGAACCAATTTGACCAGCACCACATATGTGCATGTCCATTACAGTATGACATCCGTGAGGCTGAAGACTGTCTGCATTCAGTACAGCAGTCTGGAGCTCCTCTCCTACCCTGGATAGAGTTCTTATGTTAACCTCATGGAAGGTGAAAAGATAGAAACTAGGAACAGGAAGTAGGAGCTACAATTTGAGGTTTTCTGATTAAGCCACTATGTCTTCCAGTTGGAGTCCTAACCTTAAATCAGGGATACGAGAATAACTTCTCTAAACATAATCATTACTCTAAAGGAGCTTTGACTAGTAGTAATGTTTTTCTTTTGGAGGGGGTGGGGGTTCTAGTTATTTGGTTAGATGAAATAAGATAGATATTTAAGACCAAGTTGTTGAAAACAACATCAAAGTCTCTTTAAGAGTCATGGATTAGCTTGTGAACAGAGTTTAGAGTCAATCTGTTTGGTGAGAGGACTTCAAACAGCTTGTTAAGACAAACTCCTAATGCTCTAAACTAATTTGCAACTTAAGACATTAAAGACAAACCAGTATCAAAGTGAGTGTATTTTTTAAAATGTTTTTTTAAATAACATAGCTTTTAGGTCCACTAAGTCTTATTTTACATCTGCTTTTATTTCTTTTCTGTCACCTTGGCACAGCTGCATTACTAATAGAAGTCTCATCAGGCTTTATGTATTTAGTTTTTTTTAAATAAAGGAAAGAACATTTTATTAGGTCAATCAGTGAGAGCAAAGTTAAACTCTTCTTGTTCTTGTTCACAGCTCACTCCACGCATATGGAAAGCTTTATGTCTAAAAGCCGATGATCCCAGTGCTCTCCTCCTATTGTTTGTGCTGTGGCTCCAGAGCTGCTTGCCAAACTCTTTGCTGTGTTTCTGAAGAAGTCCAGGAAGCTTGGAGGCGTAAACAAGGGCGGCGGGGTCAGGTAGGCTCAGCTGCCCTGAAGTTCATCACACCGTACTCAGCAGTGAAAATCAGTCATATTCAGACAGCTGTAGACAGATGTTTATTGCATGAGGAAGTGCCTTCTGATTCCACATCAAGCGCAGAGTGTCTAATAGACTTAGGTGCAGTTGGCAGAGACTTTCTGAACTGCCTTTCATTGTAAGGATAATCATTAGGCTCCATTAACTCCTGTGTTCTCCCTTCAGTTACACTGGATGGTGGACTAATGTCTTATATATTATACATTGTTCCTTCCAGTAACTGCTCTGCCTTTGCTAGTATGAAAGACTCCCCCAGAGGGTCCTGTATAACATTAAGCTTACTGACCTCC
>JAUZNJ010066242.1:0-10685 GCA_034780135.1 Jordanella pulchra
TTTTTACAAGTGTATGTAAACTTTTGACCACAACTTTATTTCAGAAGGTCGTTTATCTATCAATAAGGAGTAAGTCAGGAGAACTGTTGTTCTCACTCTTGAGAACAAATTAACAAAAAAATTATATAAAATTATAATATGTATTTATTTATTTTTTTGTAGTGGGTGCCACAAACAATAAATAAAGTCACCAAATAATATATTTTCCATGTTTGGGTCTTTTCTTAAACTTGATATAAACTGCTGCTGTCTTTCTCTTCAAACATTAAGTTTTTTTCCTGAGAAGTACTTTAACACAGAAAGAATGTATCTGAAAAAAAAAAAAAGTTGTTTGCTCAGTCAGCTCTGGTTTTTTTCCCTTTTTTCCCAGCAATGTGTTGCTTTCTGCTGATAGTCTGCCATTGTCCAAACTCGCACGTGGATGTGAGCAGAGAAACTCCTCTCCATGGGGCCATTTGTTTTCAATCATTTGAACAGATTAGAGTCTCACTGGCTCTGAGTCATGCTTAGTGGGCGGATGTCTCCACTGGGTGTGGTGGGTGAAGGGAACCTGCGGACGCTTGCGGCTGCCACTGGGGGAATAAAACTTCTAATTTGGCAACAAATGGTATAAATGTAAATTAGCAGATTGGAAATTTGTATTCTGATTATAGATTTAAAAACAGCTCTTGTGTCCTCTCATTTGGCAGAGCGAAAAGGTTCACGCTGCTGCTTTTGGAAAAATATCATAACTGTCACATGAAAAGCATCAGTCCTCCATATCAGAACTGTAAACAGTTCAGATGAAAGCAGCAAAACAAATAGCTGTCAGTTAAAGTGACAGAGCCTTATGGAAGTATTCACACCCCTTTTATTTGCCCAGATTTTTTATCACATTAGAGCAAAACAAACTTCCACACGAATTACTGGAATTTTAGGTGAATTTTATATCAGATAAACACAAAAACCCAAGTAACTGTGAACTTAAAGAAAAACAGTTTTTAGCAAAGGCTTGCATTTGTTTCTAACTTTAGCAGCAGGAAAGAAATCCAAGTGCAACCGCCTGTCTTATTATTCATAATTAACATTTCATCAATGCTTCTTTTTATAGCTATAACTATATATACAATTAAAAAATGTCTGAAACCCAAGAGTCTGTTTTCTCTCTCGGTATTATGCGTTACTGAAAGGGGAACTATGAGCCAGCTAGATCTAACTAAAATTAAGTGAGAAAACAAGGGGTTGTTACTCTAAAAACAAGAAAAACTGTAAGAAAAAAATGTTTTTTTGGAGATTTCTTTGAATTTATCTAAACCAGTGTTTGTAAAAAAATAAAAAGTTGTAAGCTGTGTCAGTGGATTTTCTCTTTATTTAAGCATCCATTTTTAGAGTAAATAGTATTGTTGTAGTGTTTATTTTTCCCTTTAAATGATGCCACATTTGTGCTTCGAACAGCAGAGTTGAGTATGGGGGTTCCGCCCAAGAATTACTTGCCGAATCCCAAACTGCTTATTCTGCTACTGACTCTGGAACATTTAACACCTAATGCAATAGATATTGACAGACAAAAAACTCCTTTAAAAAACTAACAAATAAAAAAAACAAAAAGCTAAATATTTAGATCATTTGAGAAAAAGAATCTGACCAGTAGATGTTCTGTAAAATGATCAGATGTCTGTTAGAAAAACATGAGGAAGAAACTATTAGTCTCAAGGTTTGGTTCTAAAATAAGATGCCAAACTTTCACATATTTCACTATAGCATTGGATTGATACTGTAGCACTGATTAACTGATGGTAATATAGATGCTTATTAATAGTAAAGTTTTCTGGGGGGAAAACCTTTTGCGGGGCTGAAAAAGCTTGAGGTTCCTCTTCTTTTACTAGTTTAAACCTAAATTCAAAGGGGTTTTTTTGTGTTTATCCCTCAAGTCCAAATCTATTTAACAATCTAGCTACCAATAAATATAAAAAGTCGGGAACAACACTTTAAAAAAGTGATGCCAGTGACATTCTCCATCCAATCCAACTATTTTGTAAAAAGAAATATACATATGTAAAAGGACAAAAAGAAATGTCTTTCGATCTGCATGGATTTGCAGTGGTTTTACAAAGTTTCCAGATTAACTTGAAGATATTTAAAGAAATGCATCAACATTCAATCTTACAAATGTGCTCTACTTTGAGTCAAGCCCAGTTAAAACACAATAAAGTTTGTGATTCTGAGTAAATTTAAAAAATGCAAGTCTTTTTTCAGACTGTGCAGTTATTCAGCTATACATCCTGTCTGAAGCTTATGGAACAAAGATCCAGTTTCTTCTTCCAATATGGGGACCAGATGTGTTCCAGCTGCTTGAGGATTTAATGCCCACTACAGATCAGCACAACCTGAAAAAGTATCCTCCCTCTTTTTTTTTCAGAAAAAAAAAAGAAAAATCCCCGAATCAAACTTTTGTACCACCTCACAGCAGTGAGGCAGTAGCTGGAAGAGGAGGAGTTTATCTATTTTCTCCCCCCTCAATCTATGTCTGCAGGGGTTAAGAATATGAACTGAACTGGCTCTCGTCCTCTCCCCCCCTCAAGGCGCTGATTTCTCTTCCCGTGCCGTCCACCACACCTGCCTGCCAAGCTGCTGCTCTGATGGGCGCGGCTGGGACCAGTGCCCAAAATCCGTGTTTTGACTCGCCTGGGAAAGTTGAGTGAAAAAAAGGCACAAAAGAAGCGAGGGGTTTTGGGAACATCTCCGCTCCTCACTGACGCATTGTTCTTCCACTGAATAAGTCGCTGCGTCCTGAGAGGAATCTGACCAAGCAGACGTCTGGAAGGTACGGACTACAACACTGCAGAGGAACTTTTTTATTTTCTCTTTTTTAGACCCTTTGTTTAGTTTAACACACTTTTTTTCCTTTTTTTGGTGGCTTTGTGGGTATATTTCTTGCACCTGGCTTTGCTTGCATCTCTGAAGGACTGCGCTCTGTGCGTTTGGAGTTTGGTGACAGGCTGCCGTGTTAGTTTTTAGAAACTGGAATAACTTCCCCTTGGCCTCCTCCAGAAAGCAATTCTCGGCTTGTTCATCCATCCATCAGGGTTTTTTTTTTTTTTTTTTTTTGTGGGGGTGAGATCGTTTTTCTGTCCCAGCATACCCTCTTTTACTGCGCTATTCACATCCATCTAAATATACACTAGAGGACCTGTGGCATTAGACATCAAGCCTTAATAATTGCTCCCCAGATCAGTTGCAGCCCATAACAGACGGGATGAGTTTATAGAAGCTTTAATGAGATGATAATGATGAGTTTGAAGGTATTAGTTTTCCTTTTCACTTTCTGAAATGCATTTTTCTTTTATGTTTATATCACTTACTGATTTATCACTTGTTGGTTGGATTTAAGTATAGTTTGTCCTGAAAAGAAATATACATGCAGTTAAATGCCCTTATCTGCCAGGGTGTGGTCATAGGATGGTCTTTTCAGAGCTGCGCTCTGATCCGCCTAAACTCCTTTTGTTTCTTTGTTGTTTCAGTCTCCAAAGACACAAAAGTACTCCATAGATGATCCATCATAGCTTTAAAGTGTTTTTTTTTTTGCTTTCAGATGAGAGTTAAACAGGAAAAAAGTTTCTTCATAGAAGGGAGTGTCTTTAGCCTGTTTCAGTTAATAAAACTGGAGGCTGATGTCCAAATTAAAAAAAAAAGCCACAGAGGCATTTGACTGTGTTCCTTAATATATAATCATGCGACTGATGTGGGGGATTTTTTTTTCTGTTTCAGACTGGATGAAATTTCAATTCAGCGCTGTAAACAAGGAGCTTTGAAGCTCATACTCCCATTTAGTTCCAGGACAACTCTTTCCCTTGTCCCTCATCAAATAGCTGTTGAAATCTTGTTTTCTACAGTTAAAGGCTAAACAGAACATGAAAGGACGGTGGTCAATGTCTCTTTTCTTCTTTTATCATCATCTCACCAGATAAGATGGGATGGACGAGTTAACAAGGCAGATGGAGATCTCAGGAGAGAAGGGTGAGAATGCTTGATTTGATCGGTGTTTGAAATTACACTCAGGAAGAAAAGCAGTGCACAAAAACACACTTCTATAAGAAAAGCAAAAGCTGGTGTGCTGCATTCTTGCAGAAACGTCAAAAATTAAGGGTCTTTGAAACTTGTATGAAAGTTTTCCACCTTGGTGATGGTTATATTTTTCTCTTTTTGAAGCCGTACTAACATTATGCATGATTTTACTGGTTTCCTCGTTTGTTTCTCCAAAAGCTGCAGCAAATGCAGAGTTAACAACATACCTGGTGGATCGAAGCTTAAATATATGTTAGATGGTAGCTGTGGGGAATAAACAGTTTCTCTGACTGCTCTTTTTAAACGGAGGCTAAGGTTCTTACATAAAGCATGACATTAAAGCTTACAAAGTTCTAGGTTTTAAAAAGAAAAGAGGAAATAAAGTAATTTTTTTTAAACAAATTTAAGACATTTCTTTGAAATAATGCCACTTTCCCTTTTGCATTGTTTTACACATATTGATCTTCCATGCATTATGCAACACCTCACACTTTTAAAACATCATATATTTGTACAAAGAATATATTCAAAAGTAAATTTAGCTACAAATTTACTTGATGCATCAGGTTTTGGAGGAAAATATGAATGTCTTTTAAAAGGTAGAGCTCTTAAAATTACTTCGAACAACCATGATGCATTTCTAGCCTTTATTAAAGGAGTACAGATAGACCAATAACTTCTAAGATAAAATAAATCCAAACACTTAGATTTATTTAATTTTTTGATTTAAATCGGTTAAAGTTTCAACAGCGTAAACTTAGATGTAAGCACAGATCTTTTTTGAGAACTTCAAAACTTTTTGTTGAAAGAACATATAAGAATAGGATATATTTATTATATTATAATAATTGGATGGTACTGAAACTTGCTTTTCTTTTCTGTGTTTAACTACAGAGAAGCCGAGACCAAAGTCTTAACACTACTGCATACATCCAAGATCAGCTAGTTTGAACATTTTAAGTGTTGAGGTTTAACAAAAGGGAAAGAGATAACTGTGCTTTGGCAGATTGTTATAAAACTCTTTTTCCGAGTCAGGACTTTCATAGTGAAGAATCTACAGTCTGATTTTGTTTCCAAAGTCAAGGAATAACAGCAGCAGAATAATGATCAGGTTTAGCCTTCACTCTGACACAGACTGAGATCCCTAAAAGGAAAGAGAACAGGAGGACAGACATGGAGGAGGACATGCAGGCAGGATGGAATCTAAACTGAACGAACGCTATCGTTAAGCAAAGCCAGTAAAGCGCAGGAGCCTGACGTCAGACATCAGAATCCCTTCTGAGAGAAGAAGAAAGATGTTATGCATCCTTAGTTAGACAGACGATATCAGGAAAATACTGCTTTCGAAAAAAAAACACTTTCAATTCCTTTCATGATTTTGTTATGAAACCAAAGTTCTGATGTTTGCTGCAAGTATGCACACACCCCACTAAGGAGTGTATGAAAAGGGTTGTTTGTGCGTAACACTTTATTAGAGTCATTCTGGAAAACAAGTTCTGTTTAGTGTCGTAGCCTCTGCATAACAGGCCTCAGCTGTCATCGCCAAATATTAGGCAAAAGGACAACCAAACAAAGTCTCAGATGCACTTTGACCCTAACAGACTCCAACAAACCCTTAGATCTTCAAAGAATAACAGCCACCTTAAAAGACAGACTTACAGGAACATTCAACAGAGAGCTTCTCAGAAACACAACATTTATTATTAGAGTTGGCAAAATCTTTCTTAATAACAACATTCTTGGATAAGTTTCTTCATCCTGTGCTTGAAGCTGCTGCCGAAGTGGAACAGCTTGAGTGATAGACAGTTAAATCCTAGATGCACTAAGGAGCTCCTTCCTCCTGCTGCTGGTAGAACTTTTTATTCCTGGTCTTGTGCGCACAGTTTGTCTATTTCTATTAAATAGTTTGAAGATTTTATGCTCAAATATGAACAATTTGTACTTTATTTTAAATTATTCCTTTTAGCTGCATGTTTCTCTGAATCTGTGTATGTTCTTTTTTGATAATTGTACATTAATTTTGCTTTTGTTTTAGCTTTCACCCCACTGCACTGTCTTTTTATTTCTATCTGTGTGTCTACCTTTGTGTGAATCTGCATGCATCCGTTTGCCCGACACAGCTGAATATCCCCCATATGGGACAGTTAAGTGTACTGTATATCTATTCTATTCTATTCTATTCTATTCTATTCTATTCTATTCTATTCTATTCTATTCTATTCTATTCTATTCTACTAGTCTAGTCTATTCTAGTCTTACTTCCACTAAAGCCCACCAGCAAAGAAATACATCATTTTCTTCAGGCACAATTGTTTTATCCACTTTATTTGTTATATTTAAGTTAAACTAAGTACTTCACAAAATGTCTTTCTGACCCTCAAAATATTCTATCCATTTTATTGAAGAACTACAAACACAAAGTTATTTCTGTGACCAATGCATTTAGTGACCAATGCATTTAGTTTGGCAGTCAGGTCTACATAGTTTTTATCTACACTGAGCTGTTAACAATTTTAAACTTCGTGGGGAATAAACTTGTGGCATCGTCACATAATTATCATGTGACTGCTATACTTAAAATATCCTAAAGTGTGATTCTAATCACTACATCTGTGTGTCTCTTTTTATCTCCCAAATTAAATTTAAATCATAAACATAGCAATGGCCTTTGAAGTTAGTTTAAAAAGGCTCAGATTTGAATACATTATTTATGAACTTTCAGTTTTATTATTTGTTTTTGGGTAGGATTCCAACACTCCTGGGGACCCCATGAGTTGTGGATCTCTAAGCAGTGTAGTCACTGTGTGCCCTACGCCTACTCCACCCACCAGAAGAGATTGACACGCCAACCTGTTTTATAATTTAGTTAAATCTATGATTTAATCATAAATTATAACTTTAGTTTATCCTTTATATTTCTTTGAGGATTTAGATGGCTAAATCTATATTAAACACTGTAATCATTTCGAAAAACAAAATTTCAACTATATTTAAGTCCTTTAAAAGTGATACATGAGCTAGTAATAAGACTATATATAAAAAAAGCTTCTGCTGTTTAGAAATAGGAACCCGATAAAAAATAAAAAGACAAATTGCATAAAATCTGTTTTTTAGAGACAAAGCTAAAATCTGTTTGTGTCTTTGATGCTGGAGGAGAATAAACACCAACCAGCCAACAGCTATTGTTCTCATCAGTGCCCTATGATCAACCCATCTATAAAGCATTCTGAGTTACTTGTTGTCATATTTATTGTTTAAAGATGAGTAAAAAAAAAAGCATTATTGGGAAATCTGCTGCTGGATGAGCTGAAACATCAGTTACCAAAATAAGATAAAGAATACAGAAGTAGATAAAGCACAATGCACACGGTGATAACTGCTTGTCTCTTCAGTTTTGACGGAAACCGTAACCTCCACAACCAGGCTGACTTCTCTCCCACCCAGTGAGTCTGCTTTTTCCTTTCAAATCACTGTTAGTATAAACCCAAGGCATATTATCATAGTGGTAGCTAACTATTTAAGGGAAGTAGCTGATGAGTAACAACTTCTTCTTGTTTTGCTGTTTGTCTTCTCGTTGCTAGAGGGAACCAGTGGATCAAATCACAGGAATATGTCCAGTGGTGCAGGAGGGCTGGGCTTTGAGAAGAATGTCTTAACGCAGAACAGCAGTGGAACCTACTTCTCTTCATGTGAGAGCAACTTTCCACTCGTGGGCTAAGTTGAGGGAAGTTGTGGGTTTGTCTCTTAGCAAAGCTTGAGGATGTTATATTCTTAACCCCAAAGACTTTTTGGATTTGTGCAACAGAGCAGCTTTAGAGCAGACAGGGTAATTTAAAGGAGAACTACTGTGGAAATGCACCAGAAAAGGGTTGGAATAAATTGGCTGCAAAAAAAAACAATAAGAAACTAGATTTAGTTTCTTGCATAAACTAATTCATCAAACTATTTCAAAAATACTCCCAGCAGCTGTTTGCTCTAATTTATGTAAAAAAAGAAAAACAGTTATAACCTATTAGAAACCCTTAGTCTTTATAAACTTTTTTCTTAAGCTTCATAATGTTATGCATAATACCTTCAAACTATGCTTAAAAGGTTTTGATGAAAAATCCACAACCCTGTAATCTGAAACTTAACAGAACAGAACAATAAAATCGAAGCCTTCTTCTGTATAGCATAGATGTGCTGCATTGAATTATATATTAAATCAGTTTCACCTCCTATTAAAATCATTCTAATTCGCCTTCCTATAAAATGATCCTAATAATAAATATAAATGTGCCTCTCAAGATTAGATTGAATGTAGAAATTGTTATACTTTAAATGAGAATTTAGATTAAATATAACAATAATAAAGCTGGATTTTTAAGCAATTTATTTAGGAACGCGTTTGATTGATTTTTAATCAGACATTAATAATTAAACTCTTTCACACAGATTTTATGGAGATAAAAATGGATATTACTAATGTTAATCTGAGTTCAATACCTGAAAATGGGAGGAAGGAAGTAATGAGTCTGTTGACATGAAAAAAAATAAAATCTTAAAGATAATAAAGACACATTGCCTTGTTTACAGGCTGGATCTGAGAAATAAATCAGAAGTATTATGATTATCATAAAAAAAACAGTATGTGCAATATAAAGATAACAGAGGACTGTTTGGAATTCAGCTATTTTTGACAAATAAACACAAAGAGCTCAAACCCTGCAGGCCAATCTGTTATTCTGTCTGTTGAAGGTCAGATGTCAGTTCATAAGATGCTTTAAGGCATACAGTGCTGGAAGGACAGAAAGCAAAGATCACCTAGTTGAGTTATAATATAATCATCCCAAAATGATTTAGTTCTTGTTAACATTTTGCTTTCTGTGTCTCTCTATGAGCACAGCTCAGCTGCTCCACTACTAGAGCTTCCTGAGGAGGAGTTATTATTTGGAAAGGATCATCCAATCACAGGCAAGCTTTGGATGGTCACATTACTCTGCTGGGGAAAAGAGGATTATGTTATTATTCCTAAAACACATTATTAAGACAAAAGAGAGAAGATCAACTTCAGTAGACTTACATTGGAAATGCAATCTGATCTTGTGACCGGAGCCATATTCACTGTAATCACTTTGAGTAAAAGGGACAGGTTTGCATTTCATGTTCACACATTTAACAACATTTGAAACTATGACTCATTGTGGCTCATTTTAGAATTTTTTTAGTTCCTAAACTAATATAGTAAGATAATTCTTATAAAAGATCTTTGGCAGATACAGCATTGATTGACAAGCAGTCAGATGCAACTTTTATCTATTTGATATCCTGCTAAGTCATTTCCATGGTATGGAAGGTTTTTGTGACTAAGTTGTAGTTGGTCAAAGATCATTTGAAAGGACTTGAAAGAAAGCATTTGTTAGGTTTTCATTGTAACATTAATATATATAGCATGTTTAAATCTTCTCTTCACTCCTACACTATGTACAGGACTGTCCCTTTGTCGCCCCTCACACTGAACTTACACTCTCGCCAAAAAACAACTTCACAACTATTCTATGATTATTCATCCTTTATTTTAAATATCCACACAAAAACTTTTTAAAGGCAATAACATTAAAAATGAACATAAGTTTAAAGGAAAAAAGAAACTCCAAAACATCCTTAACATTCCCAGTATTGTTAAAAACTTCATTTTTGTTAACTTTCTAGCAGCAAAGACATCCATGGCTTCATCATACATACATTTAATCTTTTTTCTTTTCTAAGTTATTGTGCAATGTTGCACCCTGACCAGCAGATGGCGCCTCAGGCAGCTGCCTGTGTCGCCTGTCCGCAAGTCCGGCCCTGATTATGCACCTACCGAGTTAATTCTCACCTAGCTCTTTTGGGGGTTTTTTTATCGTTTCTCCAGCCTCTGTAGGTGTGACAAGTAACTACAGCTCCTCCTCAGGAATCTACCTTGGAGGAGACTCCTCAGGAGGAGGCGAGGGAGGTGGGAGCTACATAGATGGAGAGGGTTATGGGAGTGGAGGAGGAGGAAGAGGAGAAGGAGGCAGTGGAAGCACTTATCTTGTGAGCTCCGTGTCGAAGGTTCGGTCCAGCTCATCAGGCGGTGCCAGGAGAGCTCAGACTGCTGGGTCATCAGTAGGGCTGTCGCCAGGTTTCCGTGAGAGGAAGACCATATCCAGCCGCTCGGGAGGTTATGATGGTAGGATCCTGTTAAAAACAACACTGTCAAAGGGGGCCATAAATGAAAACAAAAACCTGAGGCTCTCTGGCACAACTCAGGAGGGCTGTAACTGTTTATATGTCTATTCAACATGTCTTTCAGGGAGTTCCAGTGCTAATTCTTCACCAGAATTTCCACGCAAAGACTATGGGAACTACTGTAAGACAGTATTCAGCATCAGGACTAAATGCTTTATTACACCATATCTTTACATTTCAGACCTGCAGATGTGTTTTTGAAGTTTCCTTTCATTTTTTTTCATAGGCTCCGGTGCCACAAGAGGGAGGAGCGAGAGCAGAGGTCTGTTTTCCCCCCCTTTATTATTTACACTTCATCTGTCTCAATTGTCTTGGATCTAGATTCCTTCATCCATTGTGTGCTTTTTTCAGAGAGTGAGATCAGAGCCAGATTGCAGAGTGCCTCCCCATCT
>JAUZNJ010066242.1:10785-26606 GCA_034780135.1 Jordanella pulchra
ATCTAGATTCCTTCATCCATTGTGTGCTTTTTTCAGAGAGTGAGATCAGAGCCAGATTGCAGAGTGCCTCCCCATCTGCCGGAAGATGTAAGACCACTGGAGACACTGATCCTTTGGCTGTTATGCAACTCCTCAAAAAGCATAAAAATGCTTACAAGGAGTCCTTTCAAAGAAGGGCTTTGGTGTTAAATGATTTCTACTGTGGGAGTTTTGTTTTTGACTTATGTGGCTGTCAAATGTTTTGGCCTAAAAACTCTGCATTCCACACAGTCAAATTCCAGATCTCACATCCCTTGAAATTTGTATTAGTTACACATGTGAAGTTGGGTTGCTCAACAAACACATTGGAGGTATTTTTAAAACATCGACAACTGTGATTTGGTTTAGACAATGTGGAGAAAAAGTAAAAGTGTGCAATTGCACTGGCAGAAATGGTACAAATGAGTCACTCCTGTTCTTGAAGCAAAATAATGAAGAGGAAAAGTACTACTTATTACTCCCCCTGTGGATCAATGTCTGGAACTGCAGTTATTCAATCAAAGTTACATAACTTTCATTGCCACATTTTACCCTCCTAAAATGGGTCTCCAACTTTCCATTGTGGTGGTAAAACTGTTTTACTTAAAGTTAAACAGCGAAAGAAAATCTTTTTAAAAATAAATGCCTTTTTTTTTTTAGTTTTTCTTTGGTTCCTCAATTTTTCCTTCAATACACAAAAAAATGAAATGGTTTATATCACAACCCTCACTCTCCAACAATAATGTCATTTTGCAAAGGAAGTTCATTAATGTAACAACTTTTCCTTTGAAGAAGGTACATTACTGTTTGCCTGGTGTTTGGCCTCCTTGTTAATGGACTGTTTTGATTTATATTGATTTATGCTCATTCTGGTGGTAAAATCACATATTAACATAGAAATGCCCTAATATGTTGTTGGATTGGGTTTTAAGGCTGTAACGTTGTATGAAAACAGAAAAGATATCACTAGCAAAGCAAATTCTACCTGTTAGGCTTTTAACAAGTGAATTACAGACATAATAAAACAATCTAAAACTTTATACAGGTAAAATAAGCTTTTTCCTTTCAGCTGGTAGGTTCTTACTATTACAGATTTGCTGTCTAAGGTTTTTGAACAGCATTTGTATGATTTTTCTGTTAGGGGCAGAGCTGGAAGACGTGAAGAAGCTTCTGAAAGGACGCTCCAGCAGTGTCAGTCCTACCCGCTCCTCCAGTGCCTCCATCACCCTGCCAGTACCAAAAAAGGCCAGTGTGGAGACCAAGACCGTCTCAGTGGCTACTCAGTCGGGTATACAGTATACTGTTACTAGAGCTACAAATATGCATGTGCTGCACATTCATAGACACTTTGTCTGTCAACCAGATGGTTTAATCTAGAACCCTAACTGTCCCACAGCCACTGCTGAGCATCTTGTTCTTGAAAATAACGGATTTGCAGGCCACTTTGGGATCTGAAAAACCTAGCAGTGTACCAAACACAATAAGGCTATATTGGGATAAAAATATTTTTTGTCTATTTTGAAACAATTTACAAATAAATTTTGGATTAATTATGCTTATTTTATTTGTGAGTGAGATAAGTTATGATGTTTAATTTATAGCCACAAACTTAACATCCTACTGTTACTTTTTAAAGCAGGGAACTGATCTTATATTGTTCCTGGTTTATACTAGTTTACAGTATTCTTTGACCTGAAGATTCTGAGTTTGATTGATTCTTAAAACATTTTTCCTGGACTATGGAGCATAAAACGAAGGGCATTTTCCATGAATCTCTGGATAGAAGAGGTCGTTTTTGATCCTTTCAAAAATTATATAGTAAGATTATCCTTTCATCTCCTTCAAAGCTTCTTGAGTTTAACTCAACACAAAGCAAACTACATGATAGAACATGCTGTCGGCTGGTGCCTTTAAAGATTAAATAACAGCTCAGGTTCTTAGTTTTGATGATTTTAATGAACAGGGAAGGAATAATCAAATCTTTCACATATTTCCTTGTCCATTCCTGGCCATGGCCGCTCCAAATAAAATTTTCCGATTACAATTAGTTTCCTTTTTTAATCCCAATAACATTTTTTTGTCCTGATTTCATCCTCAGAATAAAGCTTTTCTAAATCACTAAGTCACTAAATCACTAATCTAAACATTTTTTTTAATCTGTTACTTTTGTTACTAATGTCTTTCTGTGATCCTTATGTTCTGCTGATTTGTTTTCTCCTCCACAGCTTCCACTTTATTTGAACCTGGTGTTCAATCAGGCCGCTTCAACACCATCGATGTGTCAGGACTCTACGACGGCCGAGTGACATCCAGGCAGTGTGATACTGGCGTCCAAACAGGCCAACGTGCTGTCACTGTAAAATCTTGCCACTGCGATGCTGGGGTCAAATCCAGCCAGTATGATGTTAGCTTGGCTTCAGCTCAGTATGATACTGGTCTAAAGTCAAGCCAGTATGATGTTTGTCTGAGTTCAGCTCAGTACGATACTGGTGTGAAGTCAGGAGGATATGATATGAGCCTGAAATCAGGGAGATATGATACTGGTTTTAAATCTAGCCAGTATGACACCTTTGGGAGATCAGGACAGTATGACACCCTGGATTCAGCCTTTCCCACTTTCTCTTGGTCCACCACCACCCTGCCCTCCTCATCTACCGCCGTCGTAGCCGGCAACTCTGGCAGTTACACCTACCAGCTCGGCCAGATCAGCACCAATAACATGTCAGGAGGCTCCCCGCCCATTAGCCCCGCCCCAGCACCATCTCTATCAGGTCGGTACCATCCCTCAGAGTAACATCTAAAGCAATCTGCAGATAAAATAAAATGACTTTGTGTTAAACCACAGTTTTAATTTAAAAATGCGTACATTTTTAAGCCAAAATGACAAGAAGATAGATAGAGATGTTTTAAAAAGTCACATTTTTATAAACTGAAAGTGTCTATTATTTCTGTTTCATAATTTTACCGTGAGTCACTAAATGTCTGCATCTCTGTTTACAGTTTATGGCTTTCAGAATAACCTGGCTCCCACCTCTGCCGGTGTGCTCTCCACCAGTGGCGCCAACGTTACTTCTAACATGGGAGGTACGTCTGCCAGGCTGTGTAGCATCAAATATCTGCCATGCTATCATATATCCAGACAGCACTTTTATTTACAAGGTGTTTAATTCGACAGGTTATGGTGTCCAGAAGAATGTGTCAAATGGTGGCGCTGCCATCAGCTCAGGGTTCTCTACAGGTAATAAATGAGGAGCAAACTGTGCCGGAAATATATGATTTATCTAACTAACCTGCCCTCTGAATGTGTTGTCACTTTTTCAGCTACAAGGGCCCAAACTGATGATGTCTATAAGAGAGACTATAAATATACGGTCTCTGAAAAGGGGAACGTTCCAGCCAAGAGGGAGGGAGAAATGCTCATCCTGGCAAAAGACAGCGGCAAACAATTTACCACCAGCAGCAGCGCTCATGTTGGAGGAGGTGAGTGGGGAACTTATCGCCCCCTCGTGGAGAACAAGAGCATAATCATTTATATCTTTAATAAATCTTTATATCTGTCTTTTAAGCTAAAAAGGATCAAATGTAGTTTAGAATCCTTAAAACTGTGAAATAGCCCTTTAATTTAGCTTAATAAGTAACTATTTCAATGTAATTACCTGAAGTCAAGTTTTCTTACAGTGCTTAAGCATTGGGGGGGGGGGGGGGGGGGGGTGTTCCTCTGTCATTGTCCAAATAAGTATAAGTAGGACACATAATTTTTTTTCTTATATGCTTTTGTTGCCCTCTAACACAGTTGCACCATGGGCAGAAAGCCATATTGGCCGAATTAAGAAACCGCTACTGGCAGCAGTGTAAACCAGATCAGTCATCTGATATGTGAAGCAATATTTTCTTACAATGTACAAACAGGGAAGGGACATCCAGACTCACTGACATGACTGCATCGGGCAAAATGCAATATATGACTTATTGTTTCACATTATCCTCCCTACAGGTTCACTGTCAGGAGATTCCTTAAAGAAGGAGAAGCTTATTTCCAGCTACATTGACACAGGAACCATGAAAACAGATACAGGCTACTGTGAGCAGAGATTAGGAATATTATCTTTTCAGAAATAGTCAAGTCTTTAGTGTAAATATGTGATGCTCAGCTGTTTTTTTTCTCCATCAGATGGATCATCTGGAGTCCTAATGAAAGACAAGGCGACCTATGCAGGTATATCTTTAGTTACATCATGCACTGTTTGATGAAGATTCAGAGAGGTGTTCAGTCTTCAGTGGATTTATTTAATAAAGATTGTGAAAGATCCCAACATTATTAAATAACTGATAAAGCTCACTTGCAGTATTTTGGGATTCACTTGCAGTATTATTGTAAACTAAATTAAAGACAACTTAAGCGTCACTTTTTTTTGTTTTTAATAAATTAATAAGTGGAAAAACATTCGATAGTCTGAAAATGTCTGAGAGTATATTCTTGTAAAGTGAGGATTTAAGTCTTCAGGTAAATGTACTGTTTTTCAGAGATTCATAGGGACAGTGGCATCTTTGGAGGAGGAGGATTCTGCTGCTGCTCTGACTCCTGCTGCTCCTGGTGGAAGTGGCTGCTGGGTTTGCTCCTCCTCTCTCTGCTTCTGCTCGGCCTTCTGTTTGGCCTCATTGCACTGGGTAAGACGCTCATACAGCACTATTTATCTTAAGATAATAAGAGAAAATTAAATGTTTCTATTTTAGCCACCCTGAGAGTTAAGAGCCTCAGCAGCTCAAGGTGTCTGAGAGTTATTGTTTTTAGACTTTTAACTTTTACAGGCTGGTGAGCATTATTACACTGCTGTGTGAGACAGTACATGTAGTCCCTTTCCTGGAAATTCGATCCCCACTTGGCTTCCTCCCTCTCATAAAGTCTGGCATTCATTGTCCATGGAGCGGCTTTGGAAATTTTTGCTGGATGACATCACGTCACACAACTTATAAGCCAGTTGTCTGTGCAGTGAAAGAGTCAACCTCCTGGTTATCTACTGATAAGACTGGGATAAACAGACCCATAAAAACTCCAGCCTCTAAAATAAAGTATAATATAAAGTTGCTTGCAAGCCAACATGCAACAAATCATATTGTCTCTCCAGATTCTGAACTTTTTGTTAAACTTTGTTCTTTGAAGTATACTATTTACCTTTCACATATTTTTTTACCTGTTTTATTAGTTTTTGTTAAGGAAAGATTAGTTTGGAGGTTATGGGGAGGAAATGGCCCTCGAAATCATAATAGAATGGCAACACTTTGTTTATTGAATGCAGCAAAAAGTATTTGGAAATGTCTATAAAAAAGGCGAAAGCCATAGCCACACTTAAAGAACCACCCTATTTTTAGTTGTTCAACACCATCAAAGTATCCCACTGACTAAATGATGTCCATAGTTTAACTACAAACTGATAAGATACATATTTTTATGTTATGATGGTGTCAACCAATCAAACTTTGACTTCAGCTGATAAAAAATACTGGTTTTTAAGGCAGCTGACCAAAGAAAGAATAAAGAAAAGAAAAAAAGTGTAGAAGATTCTTTATTGAATTTTATTTCTTATTCTCTCTCTTCTGCCTGTCGCAATATGAGTTAGTGTGTTATAAAATAAACTAGTTTAAATAAAAAGGCAGACTTTAACAGAAACTAATCTGTCCATCATTCCTCTGCTTATCCAAAGAAAAAATTTCAATTTATAATAAGAAACTCGATTGTTTTTTCAGTAGCATTGTGCACTGCATCCCAAATATGTTGTTATTTACTTATTTATTGGTTGTTGGTGTTTTTTTTAAAAAAAGGAAATTTTTAATGCAATGGGCAGATTTGTTGACTTATTCAAACGCTTAAAAATTCACAATGTTATTGACAAAATTTCAAATTGTATGTCTTGCAGCTCTTAACATTATCAGTGACATCATGTGGTCAGTTTTTTGTTGATACATTAGAAAAATATACTCTGCAGATTAAAAGTTAATTCTAGTTCCTTACCAGAAATGTCCAGTTCTTTTACTAGTAATCTGTTACTATCAGTTTACCTGAGTTTGGTTTTTCAGTTCTGCAACCTTCCTGCTTGTTGTAGCAGTAACATTTTATTACATTCTTCCATGCTTTTCTTTATAACTACATGATTTAAACTGTCAAGCATAAAAAGACGCAAAGTTTTCTTTTTATTAGTTTCCTTTCAATGGGTTTCCAACAGCAAGGTATCCGTCTTAATATTTCTCCACCCAGTACAAATGCAAATGTTTCTTTTTTTTACTAGAAATGATTCCTGTTAAATTAAAACAGCAGCATCTAAGAAAACACTCTTTTAAGGAGTTAAATTTCTCCCGACCTTCCTTGCTTATACCATTAGACTGATAATGAGTGATCTGTATGGTTTGATCGTGTTTTTCTATAGCATTGGAAATGCTGATGGGGTAAAAAATAAGATGAATTAGGGAACTAAGAGTAGCGAAAATAACAGATCTTATGAAATGGTATTAGGAATGATCACATACACAGTGACTTGGTAAATACAGTTGTACTCTGAATCATGAGGAAAAATGGATCTATTTTATTCGATTGAACATTGAAATCTTACTTTTTTCAGCTGAGGACATGAGGAGGCTCAAGAAGAAGGTGTCAGAACTGGAGACCAAGGGCTCGGTCCTCAGCGCTCGCTTTGGTGGGCCGTCCTCCAATGATGTCAACTTCGATATGAATGTTGGAGGTGGAGGCACTGGCTCCGACAAAACCGTCATTCTGGGAGGTGGAGGTGGAGGCACTGGCTCAGATAAAACTATCATTCTGGGAGGTGGAGGTGGAGGCACTGGCTCCGACAAAACCATCATTCTGGCAGGTGGAGGTGGAGGCACTGGCTCCGACAAAACCATCATTCTGGGAGGTGGAGGTGGAGGCACTGGCTCGGATAAAACCGTCATTTTTGGAGGTGGGGGGGGAGGCAAAATCTCTGCTACTGGGGATGGCAAGGGCAGCATTGGGGCCTCGTTTAATGGGAGCGCCAGCAGCAGTGGCAGCGGTGTTTGGAATGGTGTGAGTGAAAGATACTTAGATGAAGTCCTTCAGACGACCATCCATAGAATGTTAAGATCTGAGATGCAGTCGCAGACATTCAAAGGTAAAGCAGAGTCACACACTGTGCAACCTCCATGTTCTGCATCAACTCAATGAAAACCTGCTTTCTGCCTCAGCCTTTTTAGCAACATCAGTGCAGGGAGAGAGGGGATTACCTGGACCCAAAGGTACCAGTAAAACATTATCTTTTGAACAAAATCTAATTAAATTACACTATAATTTAATTTTTTTATTGTTTGGCTCTTTCAGGGGATCCTGGGCTGAAAGGTCAGGAAACAAGATGTCTGTCTTTCAGCTTTTCTTACTGCTACAGTTTAATCTAGGTAAAATGTCTTTGTATTTTGCACCATCAACAGGAGAACCTGGTATCCCCGGACATCCAGGTGTGTTGCCATTTTCTTCGATTTACTTGCTGATTTTTTTCATGTTTACTCTCCTTAGTTAAGTATTTTAATGATGCCATATTTCCTGACTTTGACCTTTGCTTTCAGGTGTTCCAGGTCCGATAGGACACACTGGCCCCGAGGGACCTAAAGGACAGAAAGGAAGTCAAGGTAAAGAGACTGCTTCAGCTCACACTCTATGATGCTACTTATTGGTTGGGATAAAATGATGTCTGTTTGCAAAAAACACTGGATCAGGTGAGCATGGAGCAGATGGACAACAAGGTATTAGAGGCCGCGATGGACCACCTGGACCTAGAGGCGATATGGGACCTCCAGGCTTTGGGCAGAAAGGGGATAGAGGTATGCCTCCGTGTAGCAGTTTAAAACTATTACTGGTTTAATTTTGGCATAGATACAAGTGATCTGTGTTCTGATGGTGCAGGTGCTCAAGGTGAACCTGGTTCTGTTGGACCTGCTGGGCCTCCTGGACCAAAAGGTACAATTAGAGATGGCAAAATTTACATTTTGTAAAACAGGAAAAAAGAAGAAGGAATAAGAATAAATGACTATCTGTGCCATTTTAAGTGTATTCATTTATTGTAGTGTATAAATTAAATATGCCACCAGATGGCGGTGTGGAATTGGTTTGTTTTAGTATCCTTCACTGGAGCACATCCTGGGATTCTCCTCAGCAGTCTCCTATCCACTGACCCTAATGTTACAGTATCCATACCCAAACCTAATTTCACAAAACTAATCCAAAGCTAAAGAAGTCTGTGGTGAAATACATGTAGCGCATCTTTGGTTCACATTAGATGGTGGGTCACAGAATAAGACGTAACACCACTATCAACATCCTTCCCACGTGTTTAGATGGAGGCCTACCCTACTAAGCTTGACTCAAATCCGTCATAAACAATAAAATCATACACCTACTCAAACTGCAAATAGTGGGTTGGCAGATAGGCAACTAACATCAGCCAACAGGTCTGTGATGTTTCTATAACAACATTCAACTGAAACAAATCATTGCTGTCCAGGAAACCTGGTTGAGATTCTCCCAGATGAAAACATTGTGTTATAGTGTCATGTAAAGAAGGTGATCTGTCATAATTATTGGTAAACTCTATTTCTCCCCTTAACTCTGCATCTATACAATATAAGACAACTTAGACGAATACATTTAGGCATTTGTCTGGTAGGAGCTTCCAATCAAACTGTCGACTTCAGTCAACTGAAAAGGGAAGCTTTGGAGAAATCAACATAAGGTTGGTAGAGTCAGGAGTTACCTGACTTTCCTCTCGTTGCTTCTCAGCAGGTTTTTGATCATTTAAACAGATGGTACCAAACACTACAGTGCAGAAACACATCTGAACGCACATCAGGATAAAATGCTGTTTAATCTTGTCAGGTTGCTGTAAAAGAGCTGCATAGGGGGTAGTCAAAGTGATTTCTACTGTGTTGGTTGTTTTTTTTCTGTAGGTCCACAAGGAATCCAAGGATTACCTGGCACACCTGGTTAGTTCCTTTTTTCATGCACACGATTCAGTTATTTCCTGGTTAGTAGCACCTGCTACTCAATATGCTCCCTTCCTTTTTTACTTATAGGTCAACCAGGTCCTCAGGGCTTCCGTGGTGAGGCGGGACTACCTGGACAAAAAGGTTGGTTCCACAAAGGATGTCTCCACTCAGAATTAAGAGAAAAGAGCACAGAATATGTTTTGGTGTTGCTAATGCTAATGTTGCTAATGGGGAATTTTCTCTTTCTGCAGGGGATAGGGGACTCGCTGGATTTCAAGGACTTAAAGGTTTGTAGATTCCCCTCGTTTTAGAATCACATCAACTCAGTGAATTTTTTGAATAAGTTGTTTTAATTGTGTATTTTAGGTGAACCTGGTGAAAGAGGAGTCAGAGGTCTGCAAGGTGGGTGAAGCTCTGTTAATTGGGCTATTATGAAGCCAGTCTGCATGAGTTTACTGATCCAGATGTCTTACTTATCAGGGGAACGTGGCTTACCTGGTCTCCAAGGACCTGCTGGAGAGAAAGGCTCCAAAGGATCAATGGGTGAGTTACTGGTTACTGAATATTACGTCATTCCTGGTTGCTTAGAATCAATAACTTGATCATCTTGTCTCACAATGCTGCAAAGAGCAGTTTGGAACAAACCAACTTCCAGATGAAAGCATATTGTGGATTTGTTTAAAAATAATGAACATTTTGCTTTTTTTTCATCACGTTTTCCTGATGAGTTCTGCTTTTTGGACAGAGTTGCTGTCTTTCCCCAAACACTGATCTTGGTCCACTGTCAGTTTACATCAGGGATTGTTTCACAAATCTGGGGGTAAAATTAGAATCAAATCATAAATTTAAGAAACAGATCAGCATTGTTGTTTAGAAAAGTTTATCAACTTTGTCAAATAGCCAAAGTGAAGCCCATCCTGGTGAGACCTGACCTGGAGAAGTTAGTCCATGCTTTTATTTCAGTTCATCTGAACTATTGTAATGCTTTGTATGCAGCCATTAGTCAGGAGGTTAGCATATCTACCCTGTCCCGGTATCCCTTCACTGGCTCCCTGTTCACTGTAAAACTTATTTTAAGCTACAGTTATTTGTTTTTAAATGTCTGAGCAATCATGCTCCATCATATCTATCTGAGATGCTTCAGCCTTAATGTCCACCTCGATCACTTAGATCTGCTGATCTGCTGCTTCCTACTGTCTATAAAACCAGGCTGAAGCTCAGAGGGGACAGAGCTTTTGCTGTAGCAGCTCCTAAACTGTAGAATAGGTTACCCTTAAGTGTCGGACAGGCCTCCTCTTTGGCTGTTTTTAAATCCTTTTTAAAAACACATTCCTTGGCTTTTAACTGTGATATAGTTTTGTATTGCCCTACTCCTGTTGAGAACCTGTTTTTTATGTTTATTTTAATGTTATTCACTTATTCTTAACTTGTTTCTATAGCACATTTAACTGGTTGTTAAATGCGCTATAGAAATAAAGTTGATTGATCGATTAATCTGGACCTTCTGGACAATATGGTCAAAAAAGATAAATTTCGAGCTTCTAAGCAGGCCTTCTTCCACACTCTGGAGTGTGGAAGGATCATGTCTAAACGTTTATGTCTGAAAAGTCAATTTGCCTCATGAAATCCATCTACCACACCATATCTACGCAAAAGGTTTAAGAAGCATGAACTGCTCATCAGAAACTCAACTGTTACTTTGATGGATTTTAGGAGACCAAGGACCTCCTGGACTCAGGGGTGCTGTTGGGCCTCCTGGAGATGCTGGACCTGCAGGTAAAATTTATCTAGATTAAAGTTTCATTATTTGACCATATAGACATCATTATACATGTTTTAATAATAATATTTCACCTTCCTCCTGTAGGACCACCAGGACTTCAAGGGCCACCAGGTAGGACTCTTTCTCAGCATGCAGCTTAAGAGCTCCTGGTCTAAAAGAAGGGTTCAGAAAATGGCTGCAATCATTATTTTTTTCTAGACTGAAATAAGTTGGTCCTGGTGTCTGATGCTAATGTTTCGTCCAAGAGACACTAAGATCAAAGTAGATCTCTATAGCCCTAACAAATCTACTCTTAATAACGGCCCAGGCTTATTCTATGCATCATTTTTAACCATCGTCACATTCATACTGGGTGGTTTGCTTTGGAAAAGCTCCACATTTCAAAATGAAATGTTTCCTGAGATGGGATCAATTTGTTCAAAATAACAGAAACAAATTGCTGTAAAAGGTAATTGTCTTACACCTTCCATTTATTTATAAAATGCTGGAAAAGGTCACCTGCAATCAGCTGTTACCATCTTTAGTGGATAATGGCATTACTAAACCGTTTCAGTCAGGATTCAAGCCGTTCACATCACAGAAAGCGCACTTCTGATGGTTTCAAATGTTATATTAGTGTCTACAGACTCTGGAAAGTGTGTTTTAGTGCTTTTAGGTTTTTTCTTCTACATTTGATACGGTTGATCACAGTATTTTAATGTACTGAGGACTGTGTGGGCATTAGGGGTGTCGCACTCAATTTGTTTTGATCCTACCTATCCAGTAGGAGTTTCTGTGTAAAATTGGACAACTTTGGACATCATGACCACACATTTAAATTGCAGGTCAGAAAAAATTATGGAGTTAGATTTGTTACTTTTTTTAGTAACTACAAGCAATACACAACAATCATAATGAATTTCCTAACACTGTTTTTAACTAAATGTAAGAAATGGTCAGAAATGCTGATAAATACTTTACATCTGAAACTATAACCAAGCTATACACCTGCAGGCATATTGGATACTCCAGTCAGGGCTGTTTAGACAAAGAGGCTCAGTTTTTTCATGTTAGAGCTTCAACTTCAGGAGTTGTTTTTGTATTTAAACTGTGAGCTCCTAGATAGAGAATGGAACAATTATATTAAATTACAACGTTAACAGAGTTGTGCAATTAAGATA
Organism: Jordanella pulchra; assembly: GCA_034780135.1. Taxonomy (NCBI): domain Eukaryota; kingdom Metazoa; phylum Chordata; class Actinopteri; order Cyprinodontiformes; family Cyprinodontidae; genus Jordanella; species Jordanella pulchra. The sequence continues at coordinate 22,753 of JAUZNJ010066242.1, forward strand.
TTAAGTGCTTAATCCCCTTACAGAGCCTCTCTTTAAAAGTCTGTATCAGTATAATGTTAACCACATGATCAACCGTGTTCTTTGCATTGCTAGGCATCCCAGGAAATCCTGGTCAACCAGGAACCAAAGGTAAAGCTGATGTCAACCTGTGATCCTTTTAAATTGTATTTTTTTGCCTCGTTCCGCTGCTCAGTTTTTGACATATGTTTGTGTTTTTAAGGTGAACCCGGCCAACCGGGACGAATCATCAATGCAGGTTAAACCAAAAATATGATAAAACATGTTTCATCCTTTTTTATGAGACAACAGCTGAAGGCGCAACAATCTCTTGTTATTTCCCAGCTGGCCAAACATCTGTTGGCATCCCAGGACCACCTGGACCAGCTGGGCCCCCTGGTCCCGCAGGTTCTCCAGGACTGTCAGGTCTCACTCTTGGCAACACTTTCCTGATGTTCACTATTCTGCATATCACAATCTGATGACTGCAGTAAATTCAATGTGGTTAATGGAATTAATTTACCTCCTCAGGTCCGATTGGCCCTGCTGGTCTACCTGGCCCCCCTGGTAGGTTGGCTTTTTATTTGAATTTTATGTATTTTACTTGAAGATACTCGGTCTTATAAATTGTGTGTGTTTTTTTTTGTCTTTGCAGGTCCTAAAGGTGACAGAGGAGAGCAGGGAATAACATCAAGAACCAGTGAAACTATGCATTTATCAACAGACAGTAAATCCCTTTTCATTTTCTAATATCGATGCCATATTGATTTTTTTAACAGATGGACAGTTTATTCTAAAGTAGAATTAGATTAAAGCTTAACTATAGTGAGGTAAACATTTTATTTAATTAACATGTTCAATTCAAGTTGTGATAGCCTCAAACCCTGGTAAATGATGAATATTTAACTTAGTTATTTAGTGTTCTCTTTTTGTGCAGCCTTTTGTTTTTGCATCTTGTCATTTATGTGCATGTTGACACTTTTTTTCTAAGCCATGGGCTCAAGCTCAGTTATGGGGCTGTGTCTTCTCTGGATCCAGCCTACCTGCTGCTGTGGTTGCAACTGCAGATGGTCCCATAGACGCTTCCTACGAATGAACATTGAATTTGTTTCCTTTAAACTTACAGTTATGCAGTACTTTGTGTCAGACTAGAAAACAGATCCCATTAAAACCTGATGTGAAAGTCTAATTTAGATCTGAATGAAATCTTTAACTCTTAAATAACCTGCATGTATGTTGAACATTGACTTAATTCAAATCAAAACCTAAAACCTTTCCTTCAACAATATTTAAAGGTGAATTACTTTATTATTTCCAGGATTTGTCACAGATGGGTGTAAAACATAATCAAATAACTTTAAATTGTTATCCTTATGTTTTTTGCTTCAGGGCAGTACAGTAATGGAGGAAGAATACAAGGCCCACCGGGTCCACCTGGGCCTCCCGGACCTCCTGGACGTCCAGGTGAGAGATCCTCTCCCTGAAGTCAGACCAAATTCCAAACTCAGTGGGGTCATACAGCCTCTGATATTTTGATCTTTCATAAGGCGACTCAAGACAAGGACCCCCTGGACCACGAGGACCTCAAGGAGAGCCAGGCAAGTATTGGGTTCAACCATGACTTCAGATTTGTTTTTTTGGCAGAAGTTGATGACACTTTTAGATGAAATGGAGACCTGTCAGGGTAGGATTAAGTTCCATTAAGTATTGTTCTTTAGGTTATGGAATACCAGGACCTAAAGGAGAAAAGGGCGATCCAGGCTCTTCATCAAGTTCAGGTAACATCAACAAACCTAAATTCTTCTTTCCTCTTTGTTTCTGTTTAGTCTGCAGTTTCTGTACCTTTCCAGCTTGTGGTGACACACAGATTTTACTGCTGCTTTGCCTGCAGGAACCTTTTATCGTGGACCACCAGGACCTCCTGGGCAACCTGGTCCTAAAGGAGAAACAGGTGATATGTTAATGCAGATCTCTCCCTCTATAGCCTACTCCAGTTTTAGATGTTGCCAGCACTTTATCATGTTGTCTCTGTGTTTATGTAAGGTTCTCCTGGACCCCGTGGATACACAGGTATGACATTTTCAAATATCATCTAAATGTTGTTGCTTGGGGCTTAAAAAACAGGCGTAGGGAGACGGTCATCTATCCTGTGAATTTCTAGTGCTTGAATTGCTGTCATATGTGTCTAAGGTGAACCAGGCCCACCAGGTAGACCAGGAAGCTCTACTGGTTTTGGAGGAAATGTGATCACTGGACCAGCAGGTACACCAGGTCCACCAGGACCTCCCGGACTCCCAGGATTACCTGGAGTAAAAGGTAAACCTGACAACAGGCTAAAATGCTTGAGTTTCCTCTTGCTTTGTTGATTGGTTTACTGGAATATCTAATCAGGGTGCTTCACGTGATGCTCACACATGTGTGTGTGTGTTTTTTTTTTCATTTAAAGGAGACACTGGCTCTCCAGGAATACCAGGTACCTGAAAAGATGGAGATATTCAAACATTTCCTCCTAAATGCCCTCACTGCAAAAATGTATTTAAAAATAAGTCAAAACTTCTTAAAATTAGAGTATTTGCCCAAAATATGAGCAGGTAACTAAGATTATCTGCCAACGCAAAGAGTATTTTGCCCTCAAGAAAAGACCATTAGATATTATGTACTTGAAATAAGATCATGGAGATTTTTTTTATTTTAAATATAAATCATCTGATTCCATTGGAAAATTGTCTGACCTACAAATTAAGGGTGAAAATAACGGAAAAAAAAATATTATTTCAAGAAAAAATGGCTTATTTTTTATAGTGATTTTTGCAGTGCTTAAATGTTATTCTCAAAATGTTTTTTATGCTGGTAAAGATCCTGACAAATTTATCTTTCTAGGCTCAGTCACAGTCAACTCCGGCCCTTCTGGTCCCCCAGGTCCTCCTGGTCCTCCTGGCCCACCGGGCAATTTTGCTGACTCCACGAACCTTCAGCAGTACATCTCAGACTATCTGAGTAAGACTAGAAAAGAATGAGAGAGCTGAAGGATATGAGAGCATTAGAACAACTTGTTAATGTGTTTTTATCTGGTACATACAGGTAGGTACAAACTGAATGGTTTGTCGGGCCCTCCGGGTCCCCCTGGGCCTCCAGGCCCTCCAGGAACCTCAACAGGAACTATACAGGACATCTCTGCTCGTGTCATTGCATACCTGCGACGTAAGACCTGAAATATTCCTATGAAGGAGAACTAGCCTTTTTTACGTCACTGCTAGCTGTATGAAGCCATGTTTTATTATTGTATAATTCCAGGTTCAGATTCTGGCTTCAGCTTTGGAGTTCAGGGACCTCCGGGACCTCCAGGTCCTCCTGGACCGGGCTCTGGATCCCTGACTGTCAATGCTCTCATTGCCATGCTTCAGAGTGAGTACATAAACAGCTTCATGCAAACATATTGGAACCCCTGGTGAAATAGTGCTGTAGCGTGCCTAAAAAAACATAAATGCAAAAAAATCAGCTTAGTCTAAATACATTTTTTATTTACATTCTTAATCCTTAGTCTAGATTACAATTTTTCAGTCAAGAAAATAAATCTGGCAATATGGCAAGTTGTTTTCCCCACAATAACCCACAGCATAATCACTGGCCCATTTCTCTCATGTAAGAGATTAATTCTCAGATTTGCTTCATCAATTCTAGGGATGTCCCGATTCAATATTAATATCGGATATCGGTCCAATATTAGCCAAAAGTTAATATCGAATGATTTCAACCTGCATCTAAAATTTCTGATATTTTCATGCTTATAGAAACACTTTAAAGTTTCTATAACTCACTGGTTAATTTTACATGGGCCAGTTGTTCTCATACCTATT
>JAUZNJ010066253.1:0-26605 GCA_034780135.1 Jordanella pulchra
ATAATATCAGTGCTCGTCGCTTAGGTAGCAAATTTTGAACACATAACACAAATGTGTAATTTTAAGGAAACAGAGAAAATCCGAAGGAAACGGAAAAGAAACGCCACGGTACGTTTGGGCTGATTGGTCCGTGGATCTAAAAAGGGCGGGTTTAATGTTCCCTTTCCTGTCAGCTATTGGTTGCTTTTGACTTAGGAGTGTTCTGGTGCTTTTCATTGGAGAGATCAAGGAGTCGTCAAATGGTCTGTCATCCGATTGGTTAGGGCAGCGAGCGGGAGAAGCTTACACCGAATTCGAATTTTCAAATAGGATTCATTTCTTCATTGTTTGGATTCAGCTCGGTAGCCGCAGGGTTTAGGTGTTCTAAACATATTTACTTTCAGCCATTTTTACACTATTGTAAGCACTGAACAGAAGAAGAATGGCTGAAGCGTTAAAGGTAACTTTAAAGTAACATTTTCTCCACGTAAACTTTCACTGCTAGCTTACTGTTTTTAAGCATGGTACATTAGCAGACGTTAAAGTTAGCGACTTGAATTACGCTTCACCTAGCAAAGCGAAAAGCTACAAAAGGTGTATTTTTGTTATTCTAGAGTAGCTAGTATCTCAATGTCCAAGAACATGTTGCATTCAACCAGTAACAATATATTCTGGTGTTTGTTAGGCAGGTAAAAAATGCAAAAAAGTGCGCATTTGGCTATCGGTGCTTATTTTATGTCGGTTGGTTTGATTTGTCGTAATCTTCTGCTTGTTGAGTTAACTTCTGGATCTACTGTTATAAACTTGTCTTACTGAAAAATTTGCTAAGACTTACTTAGGATGTGATTCAGCCATTTTCATGAGATCAATGCTGAAATGTTGCAGCAAGGCATCAAAAAACAACTAAAACGAAGTTGTTGTTTTTATCCTGTTGATTTTCTCACCACTGCAACACATCTGACTTTTCCAAATACATGTTATCTAAGAAAGCTACAGGTAATATTGCTCGTTATAAATTCACAGGTGCTCTGCTAAATGTGTTAAGTTAATAAAATATGAAAAAATGATTTTTGAATTAATAAGAGAAGATGACGTGAATTCTTCATAGCACGTGTCATTGTGTATATGATATACATCACATTCAGTTCAATATTCACAATATCGAATATAGCTTATATAGCTATCCATTTTTTAAGTGAATGCAAAGGATCCTCAAAGTTGGTCAGTTTTACCACTTTAAATTTGACTGCTTTATTAAACTTCATTCTTATGAGTCAATCAAATGTTATATTCTCTGATTTTGGTTTCCTAATCAATTCTGACATCAGAACAAATAAAAAAAAATCAGTTGAACATCAAAAACCAAAGGTGGGGGTTTGATTATTCAGATTTTGTTAGCGGTTCATCTCAAATCTTCCTACATCAAGGAACCTACAGCAGGTTTTACATTATCCATGAAAACCTGAACTAAGCAGAAGTGGGTTTTGACCAGGAGAAAAAAAATCGACTCCAGGTTATTTCTATTACATGTTTTTATATTTAGCTTTTTCTTTCTTCTACTGTATTGTGTAATTCGTGTAAAGCACTTTGAATCGTCCATGTGCTGAACTGTGATATACAAACTTGTCTTGCTTCCATTATGTGCCAAATTATTGAGCCAAAAAAAGCTCTCATGTTCCTGATCCATCATAGTAGTTTAAGGCCCGATTTGGTAGTCAGAACTTTTCTTTTAGTGCGGGGATTCCAGTGATTATAGACTCGTATGGTCTCTTCATATTGGAAAACTTCATGGCATGTCCTACAGGCCCTTTTGGAAAACAAGCCGGTGGAAAAGATGAAGAAGGATCCAAAGCGCCTGTCGGTCGAGAGGATTTACCAGAAGAAGACGCAGCTGGAGCACATTTTGCTCAGACCCGACACTTACATCGGCTCTGTAGAGCCCGTCAGTCAAGTAAGACATTACCTTCCTTTTTGTTTTGTTTTTTTATGCTTGAAGATTTTTGTTGTCACTTGGGCGCTGCAGGGGGTTGATTGGGAGCGTATAGAGGAGTGCGTGAACATCCCTGTAATCACTCATCTCCATCTTTCCTGTCAGCAAATGTGGGTGTATGATGAGGATGTGGGACTGAACTGCCGCGATGTGACGTTTGTGCCCGGCCTGTATAAGATCTTTGATGAGATCCTCGGTTAGTAATTAGCATCCACAATTTAAAGAGGACTGATGTCAATCATCCTGTTGGTTTTATTGAATTTGTTTTTCCTCTTTTATAAGTAAATGCAGCTGACAATAAACAGAGGGATAAGAGCATGTCCTGCATCCGAGTTAACATCGACGTGTGAGTAATCTCCACCTTCAATGGTAATTTCTGCTTCTAGAGCCACCCTAAGAAGCAGCTTGTTAAAAAATGTGTCTTCATAGGGAGAACAACACCATCAGCGTGTGGAATAATGGGAAGGGAATCCCTGTGGTGCAGCACAAGGTGGAGAAGGTCTACGTTCCTGCCCTCATTTTTGGACAGCTCCTCACTTCCAGTAACTACGACGATGATCAGAAGAAAGTCACCGGTGAGTTTGATTGTTTGGATTTCAGCATCTTTGGAATAAAAATAAAACAAAAAAACATCAGAAGATATTTTCTTTTCTGTTATCTTCTAGGCGGCCGTAATGGATACGGTGCAAAACTTTGTAATATCTTCAGCACAAAGTTCACGGTGGAGACGGCTTGTAAAGAGTCCAAGAAGGTTTTCAAGCAGGTGTGAAGTCGGACCGTTCTGCTTGTCTTTATGTGAGCGTCTGCTGTTTAACTAAGGTGTCTTGTTTTTTCCACAGAGTTGGTACGATAACATGGGCAGAGCAGGAGAGGCCAGCATTAAACCTTTCGAAGGAGAAGAGTACACGTGTATCACCTTTAGGCCGGATCTGTCCAAGTTTAAGATGAGCATCTTGGACAAAGATACGGTCGCTCTAATGACCCGCAGAGCGTATGACATTGCTGGATCTACAAAGGGAGTCAAGGTGTTCTTTAACAGCAAGAGGCTGCCTGTGAGTTCCTGGTTTTAAGTCATTTTAGAGGATATTTCTTCTGCTTTTCACCTTTTTTTTAAACAAATAGACTTCTGAGCATCTTCTGGTCGTCTCTTTAACTTGTCTATAATCTATGGTACTAATAACCCAGAGTGAAAACGCTAAACTATCATGATAATAAAATGAATTAAACATTTATTTGCTGCTTAGGTTGGCCACAATGATAAATAAATCATTGACTTTTTTTTCTGGCCAGTACCCTACCTTAACTGGAATGATTCCTGCACTGCAAATAAACTAAGTACATTTTTCTGATTTTATTTTATTTATTTATTTATTTTTTTTTAAAGTAAAAACAACTCCATTATCTTATGTCACGTTTATAATTTCTAATTATTTAGTTTTATAGGCAGAAACACTGATTCCATTGGCAGATCATCTTATTTAGCTGCTCAGATTAACAGCAAATACTTATTTTTAGATAGTTTGTTGTTGTTCAAACTGTCTGGACACAACAAAAATTGAAATACAAATAAGCCAATTTTCCCAGAAATAAGTTTATTATCTGTTAATGTGAGAAGATTATCATGACAATTTATCAATGGAATCAGATAATTTACCATTAAATTAGAGAAAAACAATCATCTTCATTATCTTCTATTAATGATTTCAAGTAGATAGTATCTAATTGTGTCATTTTAAGGAGAGAAATCTTCATTTTATGGGCAGATTGTCTTATTTACTTCTTCAAAGTCAGAACAAATACAAATATGAGACATTTGGACTTGAATGGACCATTTTATTTTGTTTGTGAGAAACCTCAGCAAGGTACCATTAGGCTCCCAGAAATGATCCTTTTTCTTTAAAACCTTTATTTATGCAGCTTTGCGTCTTGTTTTTCATTTGAATGAACAGTTTGCATTTTGGTTAAGTGACTTAAAGACAAACTGTTGATGACTATAAAACCTGTTAAAAATGTCAGATCGACCTTTAAAGCAGGCTTTAAATTTTGGTTGGTTTTGGATGCAAATAATAAACGGATTAATTTTATCTTTGAAAAACCAAAAATGAGTCCCAACCTTCCTCCTTCCTTTGCTCCAGGTTACAGGTTTCCGCAGCTATGTGGACATGTACCTGAAGGACAAGGTGGATGAGCTGGGCGGTCCGCTCACTGTGGTCCATGAGGTGGTCAACGACCGCTGGGAGGTCTGCCTCACCATGAGTGAGAAAGGCTTCCAGCAAGTCAGCTTTGTCAACAGTATAGCTACAACAAAGGTAAAACCTCAGTCTGCAGCTTAATTCACTGTGTAGGAGAGATATTAGGTCGAAGCTGCGAGATCCTGCCTCATTTTATTCTTTATATTTCAGATTTTGTTTTATATCATCAGTTAGTTTTGACTTTTCTTCATTAAGCATCTAAAAAGCCGTTTCAGGCTGAACTAGAGATCTGTCTTTTGGCAGCTAAGTACATGTTTGGCTGCTCTCCAGTGCGCTCTGTCATTCTGATTAAGACTGAACGCTTTTATTCTGTTAATGGGATTTTATGATGTTTATTTTGATCTCAGGGAGGCAGACACATAGACTATGTGGCTGACCAGGTGGTGGGAAAGCTGATTGAAGTGGTGAAGAAGAAGAACAAAGCTGGCGTGGCTGTCAAACCTTTCCAGGTATCTTTAGCTTCGATTTAAACGCAGGTCGTACTGGTTTCCTACTGGGAGCTAACTTGCTTCATATCCTTTACTTTATAGGTGAAAAACCACATGTGGCTGTTTGTGAACTGCCTGATTGAAAACCCCACCTTTGACTCTCAGACTAAAGAGAACATGACGCTGCAGCAGAAGAACTTCGGCTCCACTTGTCCTCTCAGTGACAAGTTCATTAAACAGGTTCTGATGAATTGAAAGTGTTCAGGAATAGATTGACCCGCTGTGATCCATCTCTCTCTAAAGGCTCCTTGTCTTCTGATGCTTTTAGGCCACTGGATGTGGGATTGTGGAAAGCATCATGAACTGGGTGAAGTTCAAAGCTCAGTCTCAGCTCAACAAGAAATGCTCGGCTGTGAAGCATACGAAAATCAAAGGAGTGCCAAAACTGGATGATGCCAACGATGCAGGTAACGTGTTCCTCTTTTGTCTTTTTCTTTAAAAAAACCCTGGTGGCAGCCATTGAGGGTTAACTGTTGGCTCTGACAGGTGGAAAGAACTCCATCGGCTGCACGCTGATCCTCACTGAGGGAGACTCGGCCAAGACGCTGGCCGTGTCTGGGCTGGGAGTGGTTGGGAGGGACCGCTACGGCGTGTTCCCGCTCCGAGGAAAGATGCTCAATGTTCGGGAGGCCTCTCACAAACAGGTGACATATGGCTGGAAAAGGAAAAAAAAGGAACTCTGAAATTACAGAAGGTTTTATTGATCTATCTGTTGAGATGATAGAACTATGATGACTCCTGTTCTTCATCCTCAGATTATGGAAAACGCTGAAATCAACAATATCATCAAGATCCTCGGTCTCCAGTACAAGAAAAACTACAGCGACCCAGAATCCCTGAAGAGTCTGCGTTACGGCAAGATCATGATCATGACAGATCAGGTGATTTGACTTTGTGTTCATCAGTTTACTGGATTCCTGTGGTCTGTAGAAACACTGAATGAAAAGAAAAGTTTAGGTTAAACATGTTTGAATTTCTATAGTGTACATTGTCTAACAGTCAGTGATGAGATGCTCATCACCCAAACCAGAAGGACGACACTTAAAACCTCATCAACCTACAAGCATCTGTTTGGATGGTCCGGTTTCTGCGTTAGCTAAAAGTCAGGCGGGTGGTTTACCCATCTGTCCCTTCATCCATCCTTCTACAAGTAACATGTGGATATGCATTTAACATGAACTCTACACACCTGGATCACTGTTCAAATGACCCAAAAGGCATTTTAAACCACTTTCAGCAGAACCTCTGATTATTTTCAAGTTTCAACTCCCAGCGTGTTTCAGGTTCCTAAAGCCTCATTTAGTTTCCAATTTTCTTAAGTATGTGATTGTTGTTCTGATAGGATCAAGATGGATCCCACATTAAAGGCCTACTGATCAACTTCATCCATCACAACTGGCCATCGCTGCTTCGCCACAACTTCCTGGAAGAGTTCATTACGCCCATCATCAAGGTAAATGCTCCAAATAACTCCAACTTTTCCACTTTCTCTTATTTTAAGCTGATTAGCTGGCAGCTTGAGCCCAGTTTTATGTCTCTATAACCAGGATTTCCAGCAGATCAAGCAAGTAATGACAACACTGCCACCTAGTGGCAAAACCTCAGTTACTATCTTTTTGTATCATAACATTTGCATGACATAAATCAATGCTGTGAGCCGAGTCTTTTCTTCTCCTTTAGGCTTCTTACAAGAAATCCCAGCTGTCCTTCTACAGCATCCCTGAGTTCAATGCGTGGAAGGAGAGCCAGCCTAACCACAAATCCTGGAAAATCAAATACTACAAAGGTTTGTTCCAAACCCCTGTGTGGTAGTAGAAGACAGACAAGTAAGCGCTGAGGTTGATGTCCACTGCACCGTTTCTGGCTGTTACTCCTCAGCTCATTGCTGTAACGTCTTCATTCCTCCCCCCAGGTTTGGGAACCAGCACGTCCCAGGAAGCCAAGGAGTACTTCTCTGATATGCAGAGACACCGGATCCCGTTTAAGTACTCCGGCCCTGAAGATGACGAAGCTATCACCCTTGTACGATTTCCCTCATCCAGTTAAACCTCATAGATCATGCGCAGTGGTTTGTGTTTTTATATTTAATGTCTTTCCATTAACTCTTAGGCCTTTAGCAAGAAAAAGGTGGATGAGAGGAAGGAGTGGCTCACAAACTTCATGATCAACAGGCGGCAGCGCCGGGAGCACAACCTCCCAGAGGTGAGCTTCTAATGAGGGCTAATCACGCCGCTCGCTGCCGTTCTCAGTCACCACATGTTGATCTTGTTTTCAGGATTATCTCTACGGTCAAGCAACCAAGTCGTTGTCCTACAACGACTTTGTCAACAAGGAACTTGTGCTTTTCTCCAACTCCGACAATGAGAGGTCCATTCCTTGCCTGGTGGACGGTTAGTGGATCTACTTTCAGACAGACGACCCGCAGCAGAAACTCTGTGGCTAAAGTCTGGCGACACGTTGGTCTGCTGCTGTGTCACAGGTTTGAAACCAGGTCAGAGGAAGGTGCTTTACTGCTGCTTTAAGAGGAACGATAAGCGGGAGGTGAAGGTTGCCCAGCTGGCCGGATCAGTGGCTGAGATGTCTGCATACCACCATGGGGAGGTGGGATGAGCTACAGCAGATATTGTGGTTAAAGATGCTTTTAAAAGTGTTTCATAATTTTTTTTGGCCTCTTCCTGTGTTAAATCAATGTTGATTTGAATGAAAGGTTCATTAAATCAAGTCTCTTCTCATTTTCCAGGTATCTCTGATGATGACGATCGTCGGTTTGGCTCAGAACTTTGTGGGAAGCAACAATTTGAACCTGCTTCAGCCTCTGGGGCAGTTTGGCACCAGGCTGCACGGTGGAAAGGACTCAGCCAGTCCTCGATACATCTTCACCATGCTCAGGTCCCTGCAGGCTTTTATAGGAAGGCCTCCCGGCTCATGATTTCTACTGCTTCACTGACTTCAGGACCTTTTTTTTATTCTTTAGCCCCTTAGCGCGCCTTGTTTTCCCAGCAGTGGACGACAACCTGCTCAAGTACAACTATGATGACAATCAGCGCGTAGAGCCTGAGTGGTACATTCCCATCATCCCCACGGTGCTGGTGAACGGCTCTGAAGGTATCGGGACCGGCTGGGCCAGCAAGATCCCCAACTATGACATCCGTGAGATCATCAGCAACCTCCACAGGATGCTCAACGGCCAGGAGCCTCTGCCCATGGTAAGGGGGGGGATCTGAAGTGTCCCACCCTGAGGAGAAACGGGGGTTAATGTTTTCTTCTCTCATAGCTTCCAAACTACAAGAACTTCAGAGGCACGATTGAGCAGGTGATGGATAATCAGTACATGAACAGCGGAGAGGTGTCCATCCTCGACTCCACCACCATCGAGATCTCAGAGTTGCCGGTTAAAAGCTGGACCCAGGTCAGTCTTTCTTTGATGGGATGTGTTCACCGTGTACCAGGTTGCTGAACTTTTATTTGCAAATTTGAATTAAAACATATTTAAACATTTGTGAAAAATAATCTAAAAGCTGACAAATCTTATTTAAAAAAACAAGCTTCCAACTTTTAACGTCTCAAATCATGGAGGCAGAAAGACTGTAGACCAACAGCATGAACTAAATGTGCAGCAATCCTACAGGAAAAGGTAAAGGATTCATCGTTACCAGGGCAACAAACGTAAACATGGGTTTACAGGGTTTAGATCCACTTACAGCGTCCGATCTCTGAGAACTGACTACATAAAGAATTGGGGGGGAATTGTCCTTTATATTGATTTGGTAAATTCTTGTGATGATTAGTATTTAGATTTATCATCTAACAGATAAATTAAGATTTATAATAAAACGTTAACTAGCTCTATATTAACTGATGTTGTATCTTAAACAGATTGAGTCGTTTTCTGAACTTTGAGTTCATCTTTAAGCACTTTGTGTCACGTCAGGCTTACAAGGAGAACGTTCTGGAGCCGATGTTGAACGGCACAGAGAAAGCTCCTCCTCTGATCACTGACTACAAGGACTATCACACCGACACCACGGTCCGCTTCGTCATCAAGATGACCGAGGAGAAGCTGAGGGAGGCTGAGGCCGCCGGCCTCCATAAAGTCTTCAAGCTCCAGAGCCCCCTCACCTGCAACTCCATGGTAACAAGCGCGACTCTGGGTCACACGCAACAGGTGACATGTTTGACTATCTCTGGTCATGAGACATTCGTTTTCTCCGATTTTAGGTTCTGTTTGACCACGTTGGCAGCTTGAAGAAGTACGAGTCCGTTCAAGATATCCTGAAGGACTTTTTTGAGTTGAGGATGAAGTATTATGTTCTGAGGAAGGACTGGATGGTCGGCATGCTGGGAGCCGAGAGCTCCAAGCTCTCCAACCAGGCGCGCTTCATCTTGGAGAAGATTCAGGGAACCTTGGTCATTGGTAAGGTGCTAGTTTTATATTTAGAACATTTATAAAAATGTCAAACTTGATGCTGACAGGCAGGAAAATGTTTAATACAGTTTTTGATGCCATGTGGATAAAAAATGTGAAAAACTCTCCTTCATTCTGAACATGGAAACATTCTGTCTCAACATAAATAACGCAGATTTAACATAATGTGACAATATTTTCAGGTTATCTGAGGTGTTATTATTTTAATGTGCAAACGATCCCAATTTAGCAACAGGTTTTAATGCGGTGCTAAATTAGAAGCGTTAGCAGATAAGGCGTCCGAGTGTCGATGCTTTCCAGGGTTTCAATATTCACATCATGTCGCTGCTGTTGGACAGAAAACATTAGTTTCTTACAAACAGAACAAACTTTGGCCTTTTGTGAGTTTTATGTTATAAATGTAGCAGTGAGATTTAAAGGTGGATCAGTTGGAGAAAAGAAAAGTGACTAAAAACAGACGCAGGATTTTTAGTCAGGCGGTGATTTTTCTCTTATTTCAGTCAAATATGAACATTTAACTTGTATAAATGAGTAATAAACCGTTTCTTTTCATACGAACAAATTAGGTTTAATGTTTCCTCTAAAGCAGGAGTTTCTAAAGTGGTGCAACCAGATGGTTTTCATTGTGATATGATCCAGAAATCCACAGCTGTGATTGTCCCATGAAATAAGAACATCTATTTCTTTATATATTGGATAAACTAGTATTGTTATATACCATTTAAGACATTAAATAATTAAAATGATGAACTCCATCTATAATATGTATTTTAAATCAATAGATTTTCTATTGGACAAATCATCCCCAAACTATTGACCAATAGAAATGTTGCTTACATCCAAGCAGTGAAGAGATTAATGTCCTTTAGAAGAATGCAATTAGTAAAACTCGACATGAAAAAGAGAAAATCTGTAAAATGAAAGAGAAAAAGAAGAAAAATTTGACAAAAATAAAATATGTGAAAAAAATCAAACTCGTGCTCAAAACCTTTTTTCAAAGTTTTCTATTAATTTATTTTACTCCATGGCTCTAAAGAATAAATCCCATTTATCTTGTAGAAAACAAACCAAAGAAGGAGCTGATTCGCATGCTTCAGCAAATGGGCTACGACTCGGACCCGGTTAAAGCTTGGAAACAGGCTCAAGAAAAGGTGCAGCTCTGTTTTTATTTTTATTAAATATTTGGCCGAACCAATGAGACGGTCAATCAATGAACCATTTTTTTTTCTAGAATCAGGAGGAACTAGAAGATGGAGAGGAAGAGGGAGAAGAAGAGGACAACAGTGGACCCGACTACAACTACCTGCTGAGCATGCCCATGTGGTTCCTGACCAAAGAGAAGAAGGAGGAGCTGTGCAGACAGAGAGACGCTAAGGTGCTTTAGACTTTAAGTTCTGCAAGCTGGTTGGTTGGTTGGTTGGTTGGTTGGCTGGTTGATTGGCTGGCTGGCTGGTTGGTTGGTTGGCTGGCTGGCTGGTTGGTTGGCTGGCTGGTTGGCTGGTTGGCTGGCTGGTTGATTGATTGGTTGGCTGGTTGGTTGGCTGGTTGGTTGGTTGGCTGGTTGGTTGGCTGGTTGGTTGGCTGGTTGGTTGGTTGGTTGGTTGGCTGGCTGGCTGGTTGGTTGGTTGGCTGGTTGGCTGGCTGGTTGGTTGGCTGGCTGGTTGGTTGGCTGGCTGGCTGGTTGGTTGGTGGTTGGCTGGCTGGTTGGTGGTTGGCTGGCTGGTTGGTCGTTGGCTGGTTGGTTGGCTCGCTGGTTGGTTGGTTGGCTGGCTGGTTGGCTGGCTGGCTGGTTGGTTGGTTGGCTGGCTGGTTGGTGGTTGGCTGGCTGGTTGGTGGTTGGCTGGCTGGTTGGCTCGCTGGTTGGTTGGCTGGCTGGTTGGCTGGCTGGCTGGTTGGTTGGTTGGTTGGCTGGCTAACTGGGAGCTGTAGTTGACCTCTTCTCCGCCTGCTGACAGGCAATCAATCCCGGTTAGATAATAATCCCGTTTTTCTTCAGAAGCAGAGTAATCGGAGTAGTTCTCATTCTACCAAACCTGCGTCGTTTCTAACAAGGCGCCGCGTTGCTGCAGCTCCACCAAGAAAAGTTTCTGCTGCTGTAGAGAAGCACTTCTAGATTGATCAGAGCGAGGATCATGTCTACAGAGATGCTGTAGATTAGTGGACGATGTTTTCAGATATTCAGTCCACTTAATTGATTGGTTCATATTTGATATCAGTTCTATTTAACTGATGCCGCAGTCCATCCACTAGTTTCCTACTGACTAGTGTTTAACTGAGTCCCCCTCCGTGGTGCGTTAAGCTCTTCCCATTTGTCCAGCGTCCGGCTGGAAGATGTCGTCTGAAGAGTGATCCAGCCTCGGCCTCATTTCCCCCTGAGGCCCATTTAGAGTAATCAAATGTTTGTGTGTCTGGCAGCGTGGAGCTGAGCTCCTCGTCACGCCATGTGTGGACACCTACGCACATACGTGTGTTTGTTCAGGGTGTGAAAACGTTGCGTCTCCATGGCAGCCGGTCTTAATTACTGCTAACTATAGACACAGCCGAGGGAGCAGCGGAGCAATGAGGGTAATTAAAAAAGCAGGAGATGAATACAGCAGTGGGACGTGTCTAATGACTGCTCCAATAGTAATTAATATGGCCGGGGCTCAGGTTAGAGCGGCTGATGCAAACTGATCTAATTCCTGGAAGAGTTTGTTAAGATCATCTCAGGCTGATCATGAGGGGTTCCTGTACAATGGAGGCCTTCACTTCCTGCGCTCACACACATCCTGTAAAGACTAAAGGCTTTTCTTTTCTCTTTTAGCGCCATAATCTGGGTGAAGCTAGTTGTGTTTTTTTTTTGTTTTGCACGTTTTATTTCTAAACCTGTTGCTTCTGAAGGCTCCTAATCAGCTGATCTATCATCCAGACCAGCCGCTAACATCGACCCGTAGATCAGAGAGTTCAGGAGGAGCCCAATGTGAGAGCAGCTATGAGCAGAGCTTCAACTTTATTCTGATTCTTCTTGTTTTATTTAAACAGAAAAACTTAACTGTTGATTGGCTACCTGGGACTTCTTGGCCCCTTTAGCTAGCAGCTAGCTTAGCATCAGTTTCTGACTGTTTCATGGCTGATTTAGAGGAATCAGAAAGTTTACATGGCTGCTTAATGGAAACACCTGTAGGTTGTTAAGCTAGCGAGGCCTCTGTTTATAACTGAGGGTTAGCATCATGTTGGCGGCGCAGAAATCAGCCCTGAATCAAAAAAGACTCGTTAAAAGTCATTTTCTCTGGTTATGTTAACTGATCTGTTTAACTTAAACCAAGGGTTGCAGGAATGTAACCCAGTGGATTAAATCTAATAATGAAAGAATCAGCAGCCCAGTCTCAGCTGTTGTGTAGCTGTAGAACATTCTCTTAAAACATCTGGAGAACATCTTCTGCATATTCGGCCTGATGCTGCAGACATTGGTCATTTAAAGCTCTTATTTTTTTCTCTTAAACCCAGAAAAACATTTGCTTTTTATGAGCTGTTGAAGGTTTTTAGATGTCAGAACGGATCAGAACCGATCAATGCTTCTGTTTCTGTGTAGCTGACTTTAAATCTTTCCATCTGTCGGTTTCTGAGAGTTCAGCTTCTCATGAACAAACTCTGACATTTCTCTTTCTTTCCTCCAAGTCCTTGTTGCCTAATTGGCTGTCTGCTGCGGTGTCGGCCAATCAGGGAAGGCCGCTCGTTAGCAGGGCTTTATTTCAGCGTCTGTGGGATGAAGGTCCCACGGTGGTGGTTCAGTAATGAGCCTAGCATGGCCGCCCCCTCGCCGCTGATGCCAGTCCAGCCTGCAGACTCTGCGTAGCACTAATTGAAATGCCAGCCTGCTGCTTTACTTCATGTCTCTATGTGTTTCTGTCTCCCTAGTTCTGGATGTCCGCCCTGGCCATCACCATCCCAGTGCCCTGTGGAGCCTTCATGCCCGTGTTCGTCATCGGTAATGATCCGTTAGCAATGCGTGCTATAGAAGAGTGAGCAGAGCTATGTTGATGAGGATGGACCGACCTCATCCAGAGGACATGTTGGACTCAGACTTCAAGTGTGATCTCAGAGGACGACCCAGAGCACGGAGGCGGATGTGTCATAGTGTGGCGATGCTTTGCTGCAGGGACGTCCAGCTTCAGCTTTCAGGCCCACAGGAAGCTTTAGGGAAATGTTTAAATAATTAAATCTGACATGACGACTGGGTTCAGATCGGTTTTAGGAACTGAACCGTCTAGGTCAGGTGACTAACGTGTATCTGTGTGTGACTGCTGTAGGAGCAGCCTTTGGCCGCCTGGTTGGAGAGAGCATGGCCGCCTGGTTCCCGGATGGCATCCATTCAGACGGCTCCATCTATCCCATAGTGCCCGGAGGCTACGCCGTCGTCGGTACGTGCTGTCTGCTCTCTGTGTTTCTAACTTTCACCTCCAGCCCAGAATCGATTCTTTCTGGGGTTTCAGAGCCGACCTGAAATGGACAATAGGTTCTCCGACAGAACCGGGTGACGTAGTGACTGAATAGAGGGCGGGACTGGTTGAGTGATGGACCCAGCGGTTCTGGTGCTGTCAGGGTTCTCAGGCCTCGCTGGTTTTCGCTGCTCTGTCTGTGGGGGGATTTCTCCCTGCTGGTTCTGTCTTTAGAAAGGTTGGTCTGCTGCAGAAATGAGGCCCTTTTGGTTGTAAATCTCTCAGGTTCCTGCTGTGATTTTAACTGCCAGATGTTTCTACAGACTAATGAGCATCTGTATCTGTAAGGTTCTTGATCTTTATACCAATAAAACCAGAAACATCTGAACCATAAAAAGGCTGCGAGCTTCTCTTATCCAGATATAAACGATGCAGATGTTCGGTTTTCTCTCTTCTGCTTGAAGCACAGATGTTTAAAAAAAAAAGTTTCTTTTTCTTTTTAGTTTTCTGTGCACCCTCACCCCTTGTTCAGTGTCTTAGGGTCAGGGGTCAGTTCAGAATCAGGTTTATTGCCAAGTAGGTTTTCAGACTTACAAGGAATTTGCCTTGGTGTTTAGTGCACAACACAACACTTCTATGAGAAGCAAGAATAAAATGTAGAGATAAAAATATAGAACAGAATGATAAACCTGAAAAATACAATCTTTAATAAATAAATTCAGAGGGACAGGCAGTCTGAGGACTGTGGATCCAAGCCTTCGTAGGGCAGCAGCATCCAGCTCAGACTCGGGGCAAAGGTCCCTGTGGGGGGGGCTTTCATAAGGACAGAACCAATCTGGGTTTGGGTTTTTCAGCTGTTTGAAGGCTGCTGGCTCTAGACCCCCACAGATGGATTCAGACTGTATCATGATGACGATGGTGGTGCTGTGTGTTCCTCTCCCCCAGGTGCTGCGGCCTTGTCGGGGGCGGTCACCCACACCGTTTCCACGGCGGTCATCGTGTTCGAGCTGACTGGTCAGATCTCCCACATCCTGCCGGTGATGATCGCTGTGATCCTCGCCAACGCCGTGGCTCAGTCTCTGCAGCCGTCGCTCTACGACTCCATCATTAGGATCAAGAAGCTGCCCTACCTCCCAGAGCTGGGCTGGGGTCACCAAGAGTACGTAGCGTTAGTGCGTCACACACGATGGAGCGGGGGGGGGGGGGGTCTGAGAGGCTGAAGGTTTTATTACTGCTTTTAAACTGAAAGTGGTCTAAAGTCTGACCTTCATTTGGATAATTGGATCTTCAGGAGTCGTTGAGCTTCATGATGCTTAAAAACAGAAACTGCAGCAGAAAAGTCATGGAGCTGAAATGGTTCAATTGATCAGTTTGAAAGAGCAGGCTGCTCACAGTGCTCATAGAAAGTTAAGTGGAAGGATGAAGTGTGGTGGGAAAGGGTGCTGTGACTGCAGGGAGGATCGGATATGATCTAAGCAGGAAGTGGACAGAGAGAGTCACGACAGGAACAGCCGGGAGGAAAAGCACGACTCGTCAATCATCAGGAAATGAAGGATGGGAACGTTTCAGTGTTGATCAATTAACACCCTGTTTCTCCTCCTGTTATGATTGGCTTGAACCTTCGTCGTGGGCTGTAGATGACGCCGTCTGCCGGCTTTAACGTCTGCAGCTCCTGTCGGCTTCAATGCATCAGTCAGACCCGTTAGAGATGAGATCTCCTGTGTGCAGCTGCTCCTCCGCTCTGATGCCGTCTGATCACATGACCTCCGTCTCCTCATCAACCAACCAACCATCATCCTGGTTTCTCTCTGCTTAGATCTTTGCTGCATTAAAGACCAGGAAGTAACTGATTGTTGAAGCTGCGTCTGCTCAGTTTCTACCAGCGGTTTACAACATGGATCAGTGGGCGACACGTTTCACAGCCAGCAGAACCTGCTGGAATAAAATCAACATTTTATAGGACAGTGTGCTGACTGCAGCATAAAGCAGCAGATCTGTTTTCATGCATCCATTCATTTCTTCTTCTTCTATTCAAACTTCCTGCCTGAGTGCAGAGCAGAGGAGGCTGCATGGAGAACAGCAGCTCTGACACCGAACAACACGCGTTCTCCTGTACTGAACTGACCCTACAAGCCTTTGGATTTGTTTCTTTGACCGTCTGTTTCCTGAGCTGTGAAGGTTTAACAGGATCATTATAATGACCAGTTCAGTTCTGACCAGTTTTGACGACTAGACTTCAGATCCGATCTGTTACTTTGATGAGTTTTTAGCATCACTAAGTCGAGCGAAGCGTTAATCCAATCAGTCCCGCTCTGTGCTACCTGCAGCTCTGCTAAAACAGGGCAAGAGCTACCTGACCGAGAACACAGCCGTGAGGAACCTCCCAGCACTAATCCCTGGAGGCTGATTGTTTCGATCAGTGCCACTGAGGAACGACCTCATTTTGTTCGTACTACGATCGTAGCTCATTTCTTCCTTGTTTACATCCCAGAGGAACCTTTTCCTTAAGAATCTTAACTCTGTCATCAAACAATATTACATGGTTGCGTCACTTTATCCTGAATCAGTTCATCTGTAAACAACTTAAACTCTGAAACAGCCGTTTAATGTTTTTATGTTAAATTCACAGACGGCCGGTAATCGGATAACCTTGACATCCACTCGTCCACATATTTGTCTGTTCAAAGCCTCTCCTGATATTTTCTCATCATTTTTTGAACCAAGCTGAAAAAGTCACGTTCATCAGATGTGAACACATGAGATGGAAGGAAGAACTAGAGAACAGAAAGGATTCAGTCCTCGTTCAACAACATCCATCTTATTTCTCATCAGAGGGAAACGGAGCGGCCCGAGCGTTCAGGTCTCCACCTGATGCCGGCAGCTTCCTCCGTCTTCTCACCTCGAAGGTCGGTCAAACTAAGAGAGGAAGCGTTGGCTCCACCTTCGATGCTTTAGGCCGCCGCCGTGGGCGGTTCAGAGGAGAACGTTGACATCAGTCGGAGAGAAGAGGAATCGCTCCAGGTTTGGGACGTTATCAGCGTCTCATAGTAAAGAAGTTCTTACAGTGTTTGAAATAACGGGATGAAATATTTTTATTCTCAGCATTTAAAATGAGATTTAGAAATTCAGCCTTAATCTTTGCCTGGTTTTATTAAAAAACTTTCCGGTTCTTCTGCTTTTTGATAAAAGAACAGTTTCAGTGAAGCTGATGAAGGACAGCAGGGAGGAAAACCAGTTTAAAGTGAGACTGATGAAGCTGTTGTTGTGTCTCGTTGACCAGAACATCTCCGTTCTAATCCAAGCCGAACCCTCGCAGATCCTCGGTGGGTTTAGGTGGAAACAGCGGCCATCCTCAGTCTGAGGATTCCTGCAGTGTTTCAGAGGTTGAACGATGTTTGGGAAACAGTTGTTCTCCTCCGGTGGTCTAACATGCAGAACCTTTTAGGCTGCATCATCGCAGGGCGTTGGCCTGCAGTCGGTGTGAAAGCCGAGGCCTCGTGTTCAGTGAAGGTTTAAAATGATCCATCCTGCCTGTCATCAGTGGAACGGGAGGAACTTCTTCATCATTTTAACACTCTTCTTCCTCCATGCTTGTCTCAGGAAGTATAACATCCGCGTGGAGGACATCATGGTACGGGACGTTCGCTACATCACGCTGGACTGCTGCTACCGAGACCTGCACAGCGTCCTGATGTCGGGTCACCTGAAGACCCTGGCGCTGGTGGAATCTGCTGGTGAGCAGCGGGGGCCTCCTCTGGTGGAAGAGGACAGAAGGTTTCTGGGTGTTTTTCCACCAACCAGGATCTCAGTTCTTGTTCAGCTTCCATCCGTCTGAACTGAAGCTGTTTGTATTTTGGTTCCAATCAGCCTCAGATCTTCCATCCTCTCATTTCTAGCTATTCTCTCCTGTTCAGAGGATTCCTCCATGTTGTCTGGTAGAATGATCAATATTCAGCCTGGGACTGAACACCAGGATGTTTATTACATCCATATCTCACCTGTGCCCCCCCCCCCAGAGACCATGATCCTGCTGGGCTCCATAGAGCGCGCCCAGCTGCAGGCGCTGCTCTCCCAGCAGCTGAGCCGCAGCAGACGCATGGAGTTCATCAGGGAGCACGCTGCGGCGGAGAAAAAACTCCTGTCTGTAGAGTCGATGTGCGACAGCGAGGACGGACGCCAGCGGGCCAGCCAGGAAGTCCGCTTCCAGGTGAGAATGTGGAGAACAGAGCATGACTTGGATCCTGGTAGGTTGTCGGTATTTACAGCTCATCCTCATCACACAGCGTGACTGTTAGCAATATTAATTTTACTCTGACACCCCTAATTAAAACTTAGTTAATAGTGGAGCAAAGCATCAGGAAGAGCAAGAACAGCAGATGGATCAGGGAGGACAGCAGGATGTTTAGGGCAGATATAAAGCAACCTTCAGGGTTACGTAAGCGAAGAAGGAGCAACGACATCAACTATGAGGAGCTCAGAGGCTCTGCAGAGACCTGCAGCTCCTGGAGGTTAGCTCATCCTGGCTGGTCTCTGTCTCACGCCTGTGGGTTGGTGACCCTCCAACAAATGTCTTTAAATACTAGAAAATCTTATTGCTGGGGTCTTCACTGCAGGATATGATGTGAAAGCTTGAGGAAACGCTGTGCTTCTCAGCGATCTGAACCCATTTGAAAAAGCTACTCTGGTCCAAATGGATTCAGCATTTAGAAGCTTGTTTATTCTGCAACGCTGCACTAAGTCTGTGGAAAGCCGACACTCTGTGGAACTAAGAGAAGTCATTAAACCCAGATTGTCAGCAGTGACTGTTATCGAACTGAAACTATTTCCTACTTTCTGAACGTTGTTGATGAAACCAAGAAGAAATGTTTTTCTGTGATGAAACTGGCAGAAAGCAAACGCTCTGCAGTCATTAAGACCAGCCCAGACTTTGATGCCTCCATCTTTAGTAGAACTGATCCCTGCAGCTGATCCAGAATGTTGCTGCCTGCGTCCTCACTAGAACTGAGAAAGTGGAGAACAACAGCCCAGTTCTACAGTCCTTCCACTGGATCTCAGAGAACAGACTTTAAAATCCTCCTGTTAGTCTAGAAATCACTGAATAGCTGAGAACCAAAATACATCAGAGACTGGTTGGCAGGGGATCAACAGCCAGACCTCTCAGGTCTACTGGATCAGAACCAGAACCAAACATGGAGAAAGAAGCAGGTTTGGTTCTTCTGCTCCACTAATCTGGAATAAACTGAAAGCCTTTTACTGAAAGATCTGAACATTATTAAAGTTTCCAGTATATTTTCCTTTCATGTTCTTATCAATCATTTTATATCCTTTTTATTTATTTGTTTTAACCAGCATTTCCTTTTCCCTGGGTGTGTTTTCCTGTTACTTTCAGCCCTTTTATTTGTCTTTGTACTGATTTGTGTCACAGAACTAAACCTGCCTTGTCTGGTTTGTTTGGACATAGATCTCCACTGAGGAGTCCTCCATCAGTCCAACCCGTCCAGGCAGTCAGAAGCCTCTCAAACCTGCCCTGAAAAGACCGTCTGTGGTGGAGAGACCCACTGACCTTCCCTCTAGTAAGTACCTGTGGGACGAGAAGATTCCTGCCCCACTGTGACATAGCTTCCAGCTTCCCACAGGCCCAGACAGGGACCTTCAGACTGCTGATGTTTGGACTGTGAAATGTTTAACTGAATGCGACTTGGAGCAGCAATACCCCAAACTCCTCTCTGATGGGCTTAATGTTCACAGTTTCCCAGTAAAGGTGTAGATTCCCGAGCTTCTTCAGCGCCGCAGCTTGAAACTTCTCGTAAATTAGACTAACTTTGCTCCTTACAGACAATTGGTGATACTGTCAGAAAACATTGACGTTCACTAGAGTTAGCTCACTATGATAGTTAGGACTATACTTCCTGAGATCAGGAGAGCAGCTTTCTGTCTGCAGCCAGTTTCAGACTCTGGAGAAGAAGCTGTTTGTTTGAAGGCAGATGATCTTTGTTGGATGGCATCGGTTTTAGGAGCTCAGCGTTGTACGAGGTCCTGATGAAGGTGACCTGCTGGAGACTTTCCAGGTCAGAGCAGGTCTGCAGGGGGGTGCTTTGTGGTGGGGGGTCTAATAGGAGGATCCATCCAGCCATCCATCAAACAAGCTGAGGCAATGATTGTAATGTTCCTTCCTTTTTCCTGCAGGCCCACAGGATCACACCGGCATAGCGTTGAAGAGCCTGTTCTGCTCCAGTCCAGACGTAGAAGCTCTGGAGGTGAGATAACCGGTTCCCTCAACAGACACTCAGGGTGACTCTTGCATGCTGAGCTCTACTGGAGGCTCTTCATTACAGTTAACCCCCCCCCCCCCCCCCCACACACACACACATCAACACACACACACACACACACACACACATCAACACACACACAGCCACCCAGTGTCCAAGTCTGCAGCGTCCTGCAGGGAGATTGCTTCTCTGCACATGAAGCAGAGGAGATGTTTTCTTTGCAAAGCCAAGCTAACCTTTAGCTTGTTAACTTTGTGTGCTTGTCTCCGGTCATCCTGGAAGAAAAACAACAACATGGAGAGCCCGGTGTCTCCTGAGCAAAGGAGGCCGTCCAAACGGGTCCGGATATCCGTCGTGGTAAGAGCCACCGATCCGGGCTGCCAGCATGCCTGGAATCCGCTCGGACCGACCGGCCGCCACACAGCCATCCATTTCAGCGCCGATGGGCCGTGATCTGCGGTCCCATCGAGCCGCTAGTGTAGATCATTCACCCAGCCTGACCTCTGACCTTCACTGCTCTAACTACTGACCTTGGGGGCTCCGGCTTTGATCCATTCAGCTTAACCAGATTCCATTGGTCTGTTGGTCAGGAGCCGTCGTTCAGAACAACACTTGACCAGTAAGAAGCCACTGATGTCCTGACATTGGTCCAAACTTCTTCTGTTGGACGTAAAGCAGCTGGAGGCATGGAGGCGAGCGGCACTAGAAATGAAACAACAAACCTTTTACCATGTTTAACACATTTTATTATCATTTGACATCATTGTATAAACTTCATTTCTAATATTTCAGTCATATTTTAGCAAATGTTCATCAGCTTGATTAAGTAAATTCTCTTTAGGATTTAAAGACTCATAAATATACAAGAAAGGAAACATGATTAATAAAGTTCAAACTAAACATTATCATTTTTTATTCAATGTTTCCTGAACCGTATTAAAGGCATTTAATGCAGTTAAAGCATTTACTGTTAATGTCTCCGTTATTGTTAAAGCAGATGAATGTTCCTCGAATATTCAGTCATGAAGTCCTGCAGATTCGCTGCCCCATCGCTTTACAGAACCAGCTGGTCACCCGGGCCCACAATTTGAAGACATTTTTAAACCAAAATATTATTTTACAATAACAGTGTTTTTAGCATTTTTGGCTGCTTGAATAGACTGAGCCATTCAAAATAAAAGCCTCCCTTCTGCCACCGTTCCTGCGGCAGTTTGTCTTCTAAGGTCGTTCAGATGAACCGCAGAGAAAATGTGGTGCCTTCTGGTCAAGTGTTCGTCGTCTTCCTGTCGAGCATGCAGTCGTTCATGGAGCAGGTCACCCGAGGCGTCCAATCAGTGACTGCCTCCCAGAGCAGGCCCCGCCCTGTTTCTGGAGTGACCCTGGAAATCCCTGACAATCTGTGGTGACTGATTGAAAACCTGCTGCCCGACTGATTGAAAACCTGCCGCCCGACTGATTGAAAACCTGCTGCCCGACTGATTGAAAACCTGCCGCCCGATCTTCTAATTCCACCGAGGAGGAAGAGAGTCGGCCATGTTGGGCCGTCATGCATGTAGCTTTCCATCACAGCAGGTATCTGACACCGCCTCTAATGAAACGATGGGGATCGGCGCCGTCGTGCAGCCACTCAAACACTGAACTGATTCCACCGGATGGGTGAGCTTTGCATGAATCCCGCTCCTGAAATCCAGCAGCGTTTATCTTCACATGTCCTGCCTCTGAGCATCCAGGACGCTGCTCTCTGCTCATCTCATGTCATCTCGTTCACTAGGAGCCTCCTCCCAGCCTGAAGGGTTTCTCCCTGGTGAGCACACCTCCTTCTCCTGTTTGGGTCCAGATTGGGTCCATGGTTCTGAACCATGTAGCTCAGTCCACTTCAAGGCTTTCTTAATAAATGATGGCGCCCTGCTGCTCTATTATTTGTTCCTGTTTGAAGCCTTGCTTTTGCTTGATTTGTTTGTAAACGTGAATGTTTTGCACATAAGCCGACCACCCAGCCAGAGGTAAGATATTGATCAACAAGTAAAGACGGAAGTAATGGAGCAGAGAAGCAGCATCTCTCCAGCCGAGGAGTAAAAGAAAGAGGAAAAGTCCAAAACAAGTGTGAACAAACACCAATCGATGCCAGGCTCTGTTCACACTGCAGGCAAACGTGCAATAAGTCCAGTTTCTCTCGATTCTTCCCTCCAAATGATGATGCGCTCTGTTGGTTTCATCAGGCCCAGCAGTCACTGCTCCACAGTTCTGCTCTCCTCAACCTTTCTTCCTCTTCTTATGATGTCATCGTGATCCTGAACAGCTCATAAAGTCACAGAGACGCCGACCTCCATGATGACTGGCGTCGACAGAGCTCTGCTGGGGGCGTCTCCTCTGTCCCATATCAGACAGAGGAGACGTCCTGCTGAGGAGGACAAAGTGTGGACACGGCCTTAGAAAGCATAAGTGACAGGAGAGCGGCTGCGAGTAGAAACTGATGTTTGACGACGTTTCTCTGCTGGAAACATCTTTCCAGGATCAAAGCAAACAGGAAGTAAACTTGCTGAATGTTTCTTTAACGGGAACAATGTATTTCAAGTCTTTTAGATGCAGCTTACTTTTAAACCTCTCCTAGTATGACGCGTTTAATCTACCAGCAGTTGGAAAGACTCCAGGAACAGCAAAGCTGTTTGTCTCGATGGACGTCTGAATGAAGGAGCCGTGATGTTGCTCTGAGCTCCGTCACGTTACTGATCTGCATGTGACGGCCTGAAGGGCTCCAGCAATGAACCGGAACCCCTCCTCGGCTGCATGGCCTCGGGCTGCGCCTGGAAAACCAAAGGATGCTGCTGATAAATGGCACCAATGGGTTTAGTTATCAGGAAAGGAAAACCATTCATCCAGTTGGGCAGTTTGGGTCCAGCTCTGATCCAAAGAGCAGCAGCAGGAGGACCCTTCCCACATTAGCTCCTGCCCCCAGACCGTTCATCTGCTGTGAACTGTGACCGTGCAGTGGTGTAACAGACGCCTCAGAGGCTGCTGGTTTGATTCCCCAGATCGGGACCTGTACTGCATGTTTGGTGGTGTTAGGTAAGCTGAGAACGTCAGACCCCCTGCCCCCCCCCCGGTACTGATGATGCAGGGGCCTGTAGCAGAGATGGATGCCGTCCTCATTATTTTTCTCTCTCCTGCATTCCTTGCGTTTTATTTATAATCACCTCAAGGCTTGTAGTTTTCCTTCCTGTTTATTTCTTTTTCTGACTCCTCGCATCTCTTTCAACATCCGTCTATTAGTTGAGTTTGTGTGAATTGCTGGTAAATATATCAGGTCTTGTTGCATTAATGATGCTTTGAAACAGACCTCCTATACGTGGGAGCCTCTGGACCTGCAGACCAAGGCCAGAGAGCAGGAAATGGATGTCTGCTAGATGAACAGAGAAAACATGCTTTTCATTCCTTTGACTGATCAGTTCAGCATTCATGTTTTTAAGCTTTTCTTACTGACCGAATCTGAAAAGTCTGAAATGAATCTACTTCATAGATTCCTTAAAGCCAGAAATTGTCTCCAGAAGATGGTAGAAAGACGCCAGAAACGGGTCAGTCAAACAGATCCAACCAGTGGCTCAAACGGAACCAAACCAGAAAGTTATTAACATGGAGAATCTGGGATTATACAACTACTTTGACGCGTTTATCCAACATTATGATGAAAAACGTCTCCAGAATCTGACGGAACGAATCTCCAACAGATCCGGAGCTGATTTCATCCATCTCCACATTTTGGGCTTCCAGCTTCCTTTAGATAATCTGCTTCAAACAGGATTTCGAGCTACTTTCTTGTTCTTCCAATTATTATCATTGTTTAGTCTGCAGAGAAACAGAATAGTTTCTGCTTGATTACAGCCGCTGCTTAGAAACCCTGATTAGAACGCAGACGTTTACTAGTGGGAGTGTAAAGACGGGGGGAGTTTGCTCCGTTATAAGTGGACATTGCTGAACGTTTGGTAGTTAAACCGGTCGAGGCTAATGAGCTGTTCATGCTAAATGTCTGCTTCAGGAAAGGATGTTTGTGGAGAATAAAAAGGAAGCAAAGCTCGTGGCGACTGACAGCTAAAAGAACCCTGAGAACAGCAGCATGGTTCTGTGCAGACTGGTTCTAGTGGTGATTTACGGGGCAGACGATGATGAGCAGCATTAATATTTGTCCCGACTCCAGCGTGTCTGGGTCTGATGCAGCCCAGAATATGACCCCAAATCAATCGGAAGGAGGAAAAGGAGGCAGCAGAATGGTCCTGGGTCTGTTTCAGGATGGTTCCTGCTGCAGAACATTTTCAGAACCTGTGAACTTCTGCTGTGAAGCAGAAGCAGCTTTTTTATACTTCAGGCTGTTAAAAGGTTGTAAATCCAGAGAAACTTTGTTTAATTTGAATGTTTGGTAGACAGAGAAAGGACTCCGACTGATTGAAGTCTGATGTTTCTGCACGTTCCTCTTCATTCATCTCAGGTCGTCAAAGTCGGACATTACTGGGGCAGAGTTTTCTAAACGGAAACTAATTCTAAGCCTTTTCCAAAAACACGCTCCATTAAAAATGTCCTTCATGCAGTTGATATGGAGAGCATTCAGAGAACCGCTTTCAGATAACTGAGAGGAGGAGAAACTGAGCAACATGATGTTCAAACTCATTTTGAGGTGAAAACTAAAGAGGGACTGTGGTCCCTGTTGGTGGCTGTAATGCAAGGCGGGTTTATCGGGAGCACAGTTCAGTACACAAACAATTCAAAGGGCTTTACATGAAATATACAATAGGATAGAAGAACAAAAACAGAGTAGATTCAAATAAAAGGCACGAGTAAAGCAGATCCAGCAGTCGGACCAGAACCTTCAACCAACAATCCCTCAGTTACCAGTTTACCTCCAGCTCTGAACTAACGGGTTGAACTTTCAGCAGGTTCTCCGTCTGCTGGGAGTTTGTTGCAGAGGAACTAAATGCTGCTTCTCCATGTTTGGTTCTGGTTCTGGTGGAACTAGAAGACCTGAGAGGTTCTGGGAGGTTGATCCACTGACAGCAAACCTGTTCTGATCCATTCAGGGGTTTATAGACTAACAAGTGTGTGTTCAGCTGTAGACCATAGAGATGTGAGAAGAACATCTGTCCTGCATCTGCATTCCTTAAAGCTAATATTTACTGATTTCCCTCCTGTTGTTTCTAATTTACAGGAGGATGGAGACGTGGAAGACGACATGACACTCAGAGAGGTAAGACCCGCCTTCGTATGCTGGTTGGATCCAACTTCCCCGCCAATATTAAGGCAGCCATTTAAGATCTCCAGATTCAGGGTTTGAAGAACTGAGCTGTGAGGGAAATCATGGAGGCTCTGGCAGCTCTGAGCAATGCTTTGTTACCAGGAACTCTGTCTGTTTTTACTGCGGAGATATTAATGAAATGGTTTCAAACCTTCATCCTGGCTTCACAACACTGAGACAAAATGTGACTTCAGCTCAGTTTTATATTTTTTGATATTGTATAAAATGTTTTAACGAGCTGCGTTTAATTGGTTCGGATCTTTAGTTGTTCACAGAGTTCCTACTCTACCTCCAAATCAATCATAACATGATTATTTAGCACTGCTTTCTGCAGGACACCTGCCACTCTTTCAAAGCTATAAAAAGTTATAATTAATGTCGACAAATGAGCGGCTTTCCTCTGTTCTGTCTTGGATCAATTCACTTTATAGATCCAGATCAATCAGATCATCCTCAGATTAAAGGTCCAACGTTTCTAAGTTAATCAGATGAGCTTTGAGCACGTTTCCATGTCAAAGGGGTGAAACAGACCATATCCCAGTAAAAACTGAGCCAACAGGGCGACTCCAGACCCACTTCCTTCCGCCATAGTCTCAGCCAAGCACCGCACACTTCCTGCAAATAAACAGGAAACCATGGAGCCAAAGCAACAAAGGGACAAGTAAGAGTTTGCTATGACAAGGTTGTGCTGAATATCTAGCAGCAGAATATCTAGCAGGAATCCCTACAGCCACATCAGGAAAACCCCCAGAGAAAAGGAGACAGATTCAGCAATAGCTCGTGTGCTTCTTGGTTCTTCTGTAGAAGCACACGTTCTCACAGGTTTGATTGTTTAACCCCTGAATAACCACGGAGGTGGTCGTCTGTGGCAGGGTGAGCTTGGAGCTGTATGACTCCAGAAGATGAATTTGCTGCTTTTGGAGGGACGGAGCAGAGCACCTCTCTGCTCGGTTCGATGACGTCTCTGGCCCGGCAGGTTTCTACACGCCCTGACGGGTCAATCACCCTGGAGTCTTATATTTTTGGATATGACATCATCCATAATTCATCCATCAACAGCAGCTCTCATTTTCTCTCCCTTTCTCTTCTCCTCCTCTCAGTCACACATAGTTGAGCTTTCATAGCTCTGTCTTTGTTTCCCTCTGGTGCTGAGCAGATTGCTGCGTGGGTCGCCTTTGATTTATCGTCACTAAGTGATGGGATGTGTGGTTTGGAAAGTTTGATGCTTTTGTCATCTGATCACAAACTGATGTTAGTCATAAAAACCTCATCTGTTGTCAGGAGACTCTGAACAATCTTCACTTGCTGGTTTTACAGCCATAAAGATGCTCAGGAGTCCTTCTAGTATTTTTCTCTAACTGGTTTCATGTCGGCTGGTTAAGTTTTAGTTAACAAAGAGCAAATAAACTCTTCTCCTGTTAAATCAGGCATGTCCAAAGTCGGTCCTGGAGGGCCGCAGTCCTGCAGGTTTTAGAGGTTTCCCTGCTTCAGCACAGCTG
>JAUZNJ010066264.1:0-26605 GCA_034780135.1 Jordanella pulchra
TTTCTTTCTTTCTTTCTTTCTTTCTTTCTTTCTTTCTTTCTTTCTTTCTTTCTTTCTTTCTTTCTTTCTTTCTTCCACATATCCTTTTTTGGTCCTTCATTCTCTGTGGTCTTCATCCTTCTCTTTTCCTTGAGTCCTTGCATATTTTACGTTTGTAGTAATTCAATGATATTCAAAGCTTTTTCACAGCTGAAATATTTGTCATAAATTTTTAGTTTACTATAGTATTTCATATTTTGAATAAACATAAAGGACCAAAATTTTTTTTTACTTTTTCTTTGAATTTCTTACATTATTCTTACATTTAAAATATGTCGGCAGCTTATTTAAAGAGATTGGTCTATGTTGGAAGAGTGGGTTGAGGGGACAGCAGTTGTCGAGTAAAAACAAAGACCAGTTTGATTGAATATAGATAGCTGCTTCCTGTCACCTTGTGAACAAACACGAGAATTTGAATTGGGTCAAAGGCTTCACATCAAGAGCTTTACTGCAAGTATTTCAGAGAGAGGTGGTAAATATTAAAGTTGTGTCAGTGTCCAGGGAACCACTGTTGGACTGCTGGGTGTTAGTGTTTAGAGAGGGATGCCATCTCTTACTGGAGAAATCTGACTCTTGATTAGCAGAGTAGATGTAGAAGTAAGACACAGTTCTATAGAAGTAGATCAGGTAGAGCTGCTGCTCACCGCAATGTTTTCACAAACAAGTTGATATTATTTAGAGTCTGCTCTTTATTTCTGCTCCAGTAGGAAACAAATGTTTATGAATAAAAAAAAAGTGAGCTGAAAATCAAGCTGGTACAGAAATATGCTGGCTGTCCGTAAACTGTAGAATTATATTCAAAGGTGCTCCTGGTCTCATCTCTCAAGTGTTTCTCTGGTTTTCAAATCCATATTTGGAAGCAGAGCCTTCAGCTACCAGGTTCTCTCCACTGTGACTAACTCTTACACTAGGTTTTGTAATCTGTCATCCACTTTGTTCTGAGGATTAATCTTTAAATCCATCTGTTAATCTTATTCGCAAATTTAAAAAAAATAAAAAGTCTGATTGCTGTTTTCATCAGGCTTTAATGTTTGGACTTAATCATGGCTCAGGCAGCTTCATCAAGTAAAGGGACATTTGTGTAATGTCATCAGACTTATATCTTAATAACTTGGGAGAAGAGAGAGGCAAAGCTGTCCTCCGGTTTTACTTGGTAGTGAATGGATCCAGGGGAAGATAAGGGGAGGATCAAAGACAGACTTACTGAAGCCAAATATGGGGTCAGACTGACCTGAAGATCACTCTTTGATATAGTGATTTTTAACTCTGAAGTCTACTCTTAATGGTCAGTTTTTCATTAGAAAAGATTCCATGGCAATGATAAGTCAGCTTTAAGGCTGTGAGGAGCAAGAAGAAGAAGTCTGGATATGTACAGGATGAAGTGAGAAGAAAGGAGCAGAATCCAACTGAAGCATAGGAGTTGCAAGAAAAGCTAACTATCATTGCTTTCAATCCCTAGTGAATCAGTGACCAACAGGCTTGCAGCCCGATTTGAGTACAGTCAGAACTGCGTTCAAGCAGGTACTAACAATAAGTTATGGTTCCATAATGTATCTTACTAATAAAAGAAAGATCTTGAAAGTCCTATTTGGGCTTTTATCTGCAGTAGAGCAATAGCTGCTCTGGTATGTTGTAATGAAGAAAGCCAAGCAAGAAAGCAAAGCTCTCAAATTACCAATCCATCTGTGTTCCAGCCCTTATCTGTAGTAATGAGAAGATGACAAAAATATAAAACCACCTCACGAAATATAAGCTTCTTCTGGAGAGTGGCTTGACTTAGCTCAAGGTAGACCTCCTTACTCTACTCCAGGTAAAGCAACTGCTTCTATACTGTAAAGCCGAGTCTTACTTACTTAGCAGAGAAATTACTCAGTTAAGAGAAAAAAAATGAGTTGGTGAAATGGCTGCTCTGGGTACTGAGTAATTGTTGGCTCCTAACATCTGGTTTAATGTTTAAAAGTATGTAATTAGGTAAACAGTTAGGGGTTTGTTAAATTCATGGTATTCCAAAGTATGAAATAAAATTCATACAGAAATCCCAAAAAATATCAGAATTATGGAATGACAAATTTGTGCAGAAGAAAGATTTTTCCAATTATTATTGTTTTTACATAAATGTATAAAAACCAAATCATTACACCAAGTAAAGATTCATTTGTCTTTTTTTTTAGGAAAGGATAAAAAAAGTTCTCAATAAAATTTTTGTTTACTGTTTAATCATCTGATCAAGTTACATGCGGTGGGTAGAGTAACCAGAAATTCTACTCAAGTAAGTGTAGCAATACTCTCATCATTTCAACCCAGAGAGACATCATGGTCGAAAAATGCATTTAGAAAGATTTAATTGACACAAATAAAATAAGTTTTTTGGCGCTCGGACCCCGGCAGAAGACTTTAATGCTGTGAGATGACATGCACTTAGATGGGTGACTTAGGAGGAGGAATGCAGTAATCTTCCCCCAGTGATGGTAGAATAAGCCAGAGGATAAATGGGACTGAGATAGTCTTGTAGGGAGGGGGAAATGGGGCGGAGTTTAGGGAAAGTTTGGTTGGTGTACAGAGAATTAGTTCGGAAACTTAATGAAGAGCGTCTAGAACTGGCTTTGGAGGGGGTGTGGTCCCATCGTTGATTGGCTGGCGGTTTTTACTTCATTTTTGACTTTAGATCTTGGCTTCCAACAAAAATTAGTTGGGATACAACCCACTCTTTTTTGTTCTATAAGCATTTTTAAAAAGAGTCTGCATACTTGTGTCACACTGGCTACTGTGCCCGCCCCTTCTATCTGTAGTTGGCTAGCACGTTGCATTTGCTATTTGTTTAAATTGTGTAATTGACAGATCAAAGATAGGAATGATTGAAACCTGGCAACACCAAAATGAAAAATTTTAAAATTCCTAATAAAATAAAAACCTTCCAGTCCAGGTCAACAAAATCAAACAACGGTGCTTTAGCAAAACGTTAGTTTAAAGAGCTGCACCTCCATGCAGCCATGACAATACAGATTTTTTGATCCTCAGCAGTTTGTCTTAATCACAGAGCCTGACTGTTTGCAGGTTTATGTAGCATATCAGCCGATGTTCTCAGGGGCTTTCAGGGTCTCTAATCAAGTTCTGAATTTCAATTTCCTGGTGATGTACCCCCATTCGAACAAGGTCAGGACCTCTTTCTTAATTTGTTTGGCTATTAGAGAGAGAGAGAGAGAGGGAGTCCTGCTGGCCCCTTCTACCACAGCAGGACGTACGTAAGGAGACCCAGGTGAGTGTCAAATTGTAGAAAATGATGATTGTGTCTGTGTCAAGTCCCCTCCCCTTCTTCTGAATACTGTTGTGGACCGTTGTTCCTGAAAAACCTGCTGTGAAAGTTATCTCATTTGTCTTGGCTTCAGCGGGGAGTTCGAAATCTTAAAAACATTCCCCTCTCTGACAAAATGCATTTTTTGTCATGAGGATCCACAGATTTTTATGTGCATGTGTTCATGGTGATGTGGGATGGATGGTGGGCGGAAGCGTAGGAGGTGGATGATTTGAGTGCAGTCGGTTGGTTTAGCCTTA
This sequence comes from Jordanella pulchra, assembly GCA_034780135.1. NCBI lineage: Eukaryota > Metazoa > Chordata > Actinopteri > Cyprinodontiformes > Cyprinodontidae > Jordanella > Jordanella pulchra. The sequence continues at coordinate 3,592 of JAUZNJ010066264.1, forward strand.
TGGTGGGTGCTTGCTAAATAACAATGGTCTGTCTGTAAGCCTGCAATAAGATACATCTCCCTCTTCCATGAATGTGTGTGAACATGTCTCTCTCAGTGCTCATGATGTGTCAAGACATAAACAAAAGGCAGCGGGTAGAATTAGGAAAGGATTAGACGTCTATTTTAACGCTTTTTGTTGAGTCCAAATGTCTTATATGGATGGAGGGAAAAAAGAAGTGGGCCAAGCCACTGTTATGCATACTAAGTGATCCTCAGTACAGTGTAAAAAGCTGAAGCTAATGCATTCTCTAAAATGTTTCAAAGCATCCATGCTATCTGAAATATGAATCAAATAAACTCATTTAAGTTAATGGTATCAAAAAAAAAAAACAACAAAGTGCTTCTGTGTTTCTTTTTAAATGAAACTGTTTTCAGCGACTCCAAACCTTTCACGGTACATTTTTTGCATCCATCAAAACACTTTTGAGGGCCTTGTTTCCATGGCAACTGGGGCTGGGTGTGTGTGTGTGTGTGTGTGTCCAGCTCTACTTGTTGCATTTGTGTAGCTCATGCACTGAGCTGTAGATCATGCTGTAGAGGACAGTAGCCGTATCAAGGTACTGCACACAGACCAGCAAACATGGAGCTGTTATTGCAGGTGTTTTTTAAATTATTATTATCATTAAGCTTCTTCAAACAAAATACTCTTCCTGTTAATGACCAGTGCAGCTGCAGCTTTGTTCTGCTAAGCCTTTTGTATATGAGCAGAGCATCTTATCCTCTACCTGTTGACCCAGTTTAATCGGCATATGCTTCTGCTCTCCCATCGTTTTTTACCCGCAGTCATCCTACAGAGTCTGGATAAATAATAAGAGCATGGGAAAAATGTCTGTCTTTCCAATTTCTTTTCCTTTTTTACAACATCTCTTTATCCGTTATGGTCTTCCTTCTTTTTTGCAACATTCCTCCTATTTCTTATGTCCTTCCTTCCTTTCCTTACTTGTAACTGTTGTTACTCTCTATTGATGTCCTTTATTAATCCGCTTCCTTATGTAATTCTTCTTCCTTCGTTCCTTCATTTGTTCCTTCCTTGTTCTTTCATACCTTCTTTCATTTGTTCTTTCGTTCGTTCTTTCGTTCCTTCCTTCCTTCCTTCATTACTTTGTTTGTTTGTTTGTTTGTTTGTTCCTTCGTTCGTTCGTTCGTTCCTTTGATCCTTTGTTCGTTCGTTCCTTCCTTCCTTCCTTCCTTCCTGACACATTTTTATTCACAAATTCTGTCTTTTTTAGCTGTATCTGGCCAAGTTTATCATAAAAATCATAAAGTATTTGATATTTTAGATACTGTGCTTTAGTAACTTGTGAACTAAAAACTGATATAGTTTGAAGCTCATCCAGCTTTTGCATGAGTTTGAGTTTTTATACCATCTTTAATATCCTGTATTTATATCTTCCGTACCTGTAGTGTTACACCTAAAGCAATCCTGTCTGTCTTACTCTGATGAATCCTTTGGGATTTACAGCACCGATTACAGATTCTAGTGAGTAAAATAGATGTTATGTTAACACCTGCTAGTTGAATACATGGCTTTATATTGACTTAAATACAGAAGAACATGATATGATAGACAAATGATAAAGAAGAAACTGCATAATAGTCAGAGAAACAAGTCTCAGTTTTAACATATTAATCATGTGACATGTTTAAAAGCCCAAAATAACCTTAAAGGGATGAGAATCTTTGTTACTAAATGCCATTTATTTCATCACTAAATAAGAACCCTATCTTTGATCATAACTCTGTGCAGTGCGGTCTGCCAGCAGGTAGAATCCCATTAACAGCCATATTTTGTGACGCTAGGGTTGAATCCAAATTAAAAGTGGTTGTTTATCTCTGAAGAGATGTTTGGGTATTTTGTTGTGAAACCCTGTTGAAAAGTAAGTATTGTCGGTATAATTGGGATGTATTGGCTGGGCACAGTGTTTCCCCTAAGCCAAGCCCACTGGGGTGTAGCTCTTTTTTGGAAGAGTCTAGTTTCTGGCACCCAGCTGGTCCTGAACTCCCACTTGCCAAGCGGGTAAAAAAACAGCCAGGCGGTGTCACAATTAGACTAATGACGGTTTAGGAGGAGCTCAGTCACTGGCGTAGAGTGTGAACACGTTGTAATTCGCTACTGGGGATTTCAGGGTTTTTTCTTTTTTTTTTTTTTTTTTTTTTCAAAGATCCCAGCCCAGTCAGGTGTACCAAACAGAGCTGAGCAGTTGGTGGAGCATGCTGAGGTCTGGAGCTTCATGGCTTCGCTTGAGGCTGATGTGACCTGCTACGGCCTACAACAGTCATTGTGTGACAACAAAAACCAAGAAAAATGAGAGAGAATGGCCCAGAGGAACCAAAGGATTTTATGGGATAAGTGGGAAGGGGGAGGAAATGAGTGAAACCAGGAGTGGAAAGAATTAGAAGCAGCAGGGAAAGATGTATTGAGGATCTGGGAAGGGTACAACTGCCAGAGGAAAATAAATTAGTGGGTCTCATAAACGACAGGGCCAAACAGAGGAGTGTTATGAGCACAGTTGTAATAAGAACAAGATCCAGTGACATTTAGACCTCCCTGATATAGCTAAATGGAATGATTACAGAATCATAGTAAAATCTCCCTGAATTAAAAAGGTGCAGAGAACATTTAACTGACTGAATTAAAGACTAATGATCTCAGGTCTTAATTATCTGGGTGCTAGTGCATTAAAACTGTTCATTTAATAATGCTCCTCATTGGCTGTTCATTAAAAGGCTCTGAAAAGGCTTTCACTATTAAAGTAAAATACAAAATTTGATCAAAGTTTGCATAGATTCTCAGTCATTCAAGACTCAGCAATGCTGAGTGCAGCTGGACTTCCTCCTCTGTTTCTCCTCTCATCTTCATCTCATCCTTAATAGCTGAAGTATCTAGGAGACTGAGAGGTTTCCTTCAAGCTTGGTATTTAAGTGAATTATAAACCCTGCTGTCCCTTCAGACAGAGACTGGCTCAATCCAAGCATAAAACACATAAACAAAGTACCCTGGGTCATTCTTAAAATTTGTTCATGTTCAGCAAGGAGTGTACAGACTGCTAAGCTGAGGGAATTCAACAGCAGCTACATAAATTGAAAGCCCAACACGGAGAGACTAACTGATGGGCTCAAGAATCAGAAGTTTAGTACATTTCAAAGTGAACAGACAGTCACATGACTACAGCAACGTCCACACTTAAGACATAGGACAAATGGCATAAGATACCAAACTCCTGACTCCGGCTACTCCTGCTTCTCCCAAAGGTCTAAAAATAAAACATGACTGTTAGGTTGACGACATGTCTAAACAACACATTCTTACTCTCAACCAATCAAATCCTGATGCTTGGTCAAACTCCCTGAGCGTCTGTGCGTGACAGTATGTGGCATGCTGGGGTTATCTCTCGTGTGGCATTGGGGTTAGGGTAAGGGATGGGTTAGACTTTAAAAGGTCTTATTTGTGACCATAATTTAGGACAATTCTGTCGAAGGTAATAAAAAAATCTTCGATCATAATCAAAAACAAAGTGAATTTATTAACTTGGTGAATATAGCGGTACAAATTGTAGGTTATACACCTCTAGTTTCAAACTGTAAGTTTTATTGCAAAGCTGCTGCTTCTTGTAGTATAGAAGAGAATAAATTAAGGTTAAGTAAAATAATGTTACAGGTTTAATTTAATCCCTGACATACACTTTCTGTGCGAGTTCTGCATATCAGACTTCATAGACAACTGCATTCTTTCAAATGCTCTTTCAACACTAAACCTGTCAAGTGACTCTGTGAAAATGTTTGATTTAAAGCACTGAGCAACAAAACTGTCACAAACTGTAAACCAATGTAAAGGATTTAAATAAATGGTACAACTGGCAAACAGGTATTTTAGGTATGAATACAGTGTTCAGGTTTCCTCCCAGTTATGTATCAGTTTGTTCAAGTAAAGACAAATAGAAAAGGCTGATTAGATGCCAATAACTGATTTCCACAGATGTGATCAGATATTTACAGCTAAAAATAAAACTAGTAAACGAAATGAAAAGACTACTTTTTTACCTAAAGAAATATCAATCTGCTGTTTAATACTAAAATATGACCAAATTACTTTCTTTAACAGTGAAGTGAATGACTACAAATCATAATAAATGTTTATTTCTTGAATAAAATTATGATTTTTCTTTTATATTCTCTTATTTGCAGCAAACTAGCTGGTTTTATGTTTTCATTATTTTACATATTTGGCTCCATTTGTTCTAATTTTTTCATAAAATTTCAATGTATGCCGTATTTTAGCGAGACATTATGTATGTTTTTACCGAAAAATATTGTTAAAATAGCCTTTTTATTTGGCCCTTTATGACAAAAATATAATTTGATGAGCATCTATCAGCCTGTAGTCTATTTCCCACGCCTAGTTCCCACACTGTTCGGTGAATGTGATGTCAAGCGTGCCCATGTTAAATTTGGCTATCCTAAAAAAACAATCAAAGCGTTATATTCAAGATGGATTTTGAGGATATACAGAAGTACCCTGACATCCAGCTCAACTTAGACACCAACGGTGTTACTACATTATAAAAATATAAAAAAATAACCTTGTTAAGTACGAGCATGAGCTACGAGGACGAGCAGAAAAGTGGTGAGGTTCTTTTTTTTTGGCCTCAGGTGGCAGTATCATTAGAAAACTCTGTAAACTTATATGATGTCGCTTTAAGGTTTGCTCTTTGTATTGATTTGAGTTTTGAATTTTACAATTTATACTATTGAAATTTTATGTTATTAAAAACACATAACACAAAAAATATAATAGAATTTTTCATTTATTTAATTTTTTAAAATATATAAAGACTTCCTGAACTACCAAGAGAAGTAAACAAAAAAAAAAAGATAGTTAAGTGGTCCCATTTAGGAGCTCCTAACATGCTGTTACCCTCGGTCTCTGTCACTGAAAAGTCCCACCGATCTGTTGATCAAAAAGCTTCCCTAGATTTGTCAGTTTTTGTCAAAATTTATCTCAATTTTCAATACTTACCTGATTACTTCCAGCACAGTTAAATGTTACTAGTGTTGGGTTTAGGCCGAAATTACCTTGGATGTTTCACAGCTTTGATCATGTCACACTTTTTCTATTGCCTTTACAATTCTGGGCTGATTAAAGGCAGACACAATGACCCTCTGCCATATGAGACACAACTGAACCATTTAAGTGTTTACTAAACCTTTTATAACTACTAAGTGGAAACCACTGCCTGTGGACTAACTGAGAGAGATTTATTAAAGAAGCGGTGCCAGTTTTTCTCCTGTCATCCTTATTTGTTGTTGTGTGGGCTGTTTGTCCACTTAGTGTTGATAGAGCTCAGTGGCAGCTGTTCAAATGAACTGTGATGGCTAAAGACTTTATATAAACTTTGCTGTTGTGATTTTAATGGAAGCAAATAAACACTGACAGCTTTAGTGTTGTAATTTATCTGACTGTTGCCCCTAATATGGAGAAAAGATAGTTATGACCTTCCTGCCTTTGACAAAAAATGCCAGAATATCATTCAGAAAAAAAGAACTGGAAACTAAAATGACAGGCAGTTAAAAACACAAATTAGAAAATTAGGAAGCTATACTTTTTTAAATCATATTTTAAAACTTGATTCTATTAAATTTAGTTCTTTCAGAAAAGATTCCAGATTAAAGCAGCAGCAGTTCTTCATATTTTTAGCTTCTGAGGTATAAATTAACACTGGCTGACGCTTCAGCAGACTATTGTCGGCTAAATTATACAAACATTACTAACAAGCCAATTACACTAGATCATAACAACTTCATTTTTAGACATTGTATATAATTTCATTTTACTTCTTAATAATTATGACAAAGTTTTAGTGTTTAATATTATTAGATTGAATTTTAGATTTCAAAATATCTTCTGAGCACAGGCCAGAAGCTTTAGCTAAACCTTCTAAATCCTTGAAAGTGATAATCACATTTGCTTTTGTTTCTAATAGCCAAAAAAATGATGTTGAGTTATGCCATAAAAATCCAGTCTCCTCTGCCTACTACACTGAAACAATGGCTAATTCATGATACTTTTTCATTTCCTAATTGTTTGATGCATTAATACAATGTTAATGCCTACTATACATGTAGGTTTACTTTGAGTTTTGACTTTTTTTTGCCGATCCTTCGTAAAGCTTGCACTTAAGCCGATCTTTTGTGTCTTTTCTCTGTTGGAAAACGATAGATTAATCTACCTACCAGGCATGAGCACAGTTGTTTACTTCTCCTGTAATGGCGGCGCGCGGTCATCAGGCATGATATGCCGAATGTATCGCGCCATGCCTGTGAGACATAACAGGATAATGTATGTTACTGCAAGATCGCCAAGCTCATCTCTGTTTGTAAAAAAGATGAAAACAGATTTTATTTAAAAAAAAAAAAAAAAAAAAAGTCATTTTGACAATGTGTGGTCATTTACTGGTGATACAAAAATCCTCTGTGCAGGAAAGTTTGTTGACCACCAATCTAAAAAGGGTGGATTTCTCTTTACTTACCAAAGTATCTCATCTTTGGAAACAGTATTTGCTCCAGGATCATTACCCAGTGTTGGATTTAAGATTAGAAGCATTGCAAAGTTTAGGGAAGAGGGCATATCACGTAAGAAGGAAGTCATCAGCCAGACCACTTAGATGTTGGCGGTTGTTGTGTTTGAGCAAAACATTTTTTTTAAATTTGGTTTCTAAGTTTTAGCTGTCCTTTGCTGGCACAAAACATCCGCTGATGTCTATGGATTTCTTTATTATTCAAATCCATTATTACTGCCTCCTAAAAGGTTAGGAGAGAGTGGTTATGGATTTAACCTTTTCCTGCATGTTTAGTCTTTATAATTAGGTGTGGCAGCTTTATTTTCTCTATGTCTGAGCTAAAATGAATGAGACAACACTTTTAACTTTTCTTTCACCCACCACATCAGTAGCATTAATTAGTGCAAACATAAATGATGCTGTGAGAAAACTAACTGGAGGCTGATACCTTTAGTCTCAGTGGCGTTCAGAACGTTTTGGCAACTTTATTACTGAAGCGGAGTTAATCTGTCATGAGTTGCACATGGGATAAAGAGATGAAGAAAAGTGAGACTTTTATAATCACTGCATCTGTCGCTTATTTAGACTTTTTCTATTCACCCAGCTGTTTGGAGAAACTGGAAGTGCTGAGGCCTTGAGAGACGAGAGTTAAAGCATGTAACCTATTGCTGTGTAAATGTTTATTGTTTAAGTGTGATAACTCACAGGAACCTTCTTATTTGAACATGAGGAAGGGTTATTTAAAATAACTAACAGTGCAGTTCCGTCACACTATCTTGTAGAAGTAAAACTTATACACTTCTTCACCTTATGGACATTCCCAACAGGTAACCACAATGCTTACTACGCCCCCTGGTATATGTAGCAAGGTGCACACTACGGAGGGCCTGGGTTGGGCTCGATCCCCAGACTCCCGGGTGAAAGTCACGCACGCTGACCAGTCAGCCAAATGGATATCCCCTTGGCCAAGTAGTCAAACCTCATGATCAGTCAGAGGCATATTGACAGGACCCCACGCTGCCATAAATATATTGCGCTTCCCTTTCCATAGTTACTACATTCAGTTAAAGATTTTTTCACAAATTTTTAAACTAATGTTCTTTTGCCAACTTTTAAATCCCACTGCAATTTTCAGACATAACCCTAAGAAATCAATCTTAACTGGATGAGCTGAAAGACACTGATAACAGAGATTTAATTGTCACTTTATGCAAAATTCTTGGCCGATTTCTGGTTCCCGTGTGCTAACTTTTACAAAACGTTACAGATGGAAGGGGATAGAACAGTGGTGAGCCGCTGGTTCGAACATAGATTAAAGTTTTAGATTTCAGGGCATTGTCATCTTAACTGGTGTTTTATGTAATTCCTACAAAAAAATTGTTTTTTCCTTCGTTTATTATTCCAGTGTTTGTCCTGGTGAAAGCTATGCAGCTAAACTTTGCAGCTTATGTTAAACTGCAAAGCACCTAAAGAAATCATGTCGTAAACTTGTAAAATACCCTTAAGTTTGTAAAAAGAAAACCATTTACAGCACAGACACGAGTTCAGGTATTCTAGGGGGCAGAGCTAATCTCTCATACCCTGCATTACCAGCTGTCATACACTAAATGAATTCGATTTTAATTTTATTACAGTCTTTATTAGTGCAAAAAAAAAAAAAAACATCTGCCAAACTATGTGCAAGGGGAGCTAAATGGAAAGAGGATTGTGTTTCATTAAATCAAGTTGAACACATCAGAAGAAATACTCCTGAGATCCAAAGAGTGGAAACTTGCCGACAGATAAAAAAAAAAAAATAATGTTTTGAGCTAAGTTGTGTATGCTGAAACTGGCTGGAACTGAGTTGGAGTTTACATTGGTATTCACTGAAGAATGAATAGATCACACAGTCGCAGAACTGACTTGTGGCTGTAGTAAAGCTTTTCCTTTTCCAACTGTTTTTTTTTTTCCTCTCTGCAGAGTCGTTTTTTGTGCATACCTGCCTGAACAACAGCTCCCTGCAGGAGCCATGAAGGAATCATGCCAGGAGTTTCTGTATCCAAAAGAAATACTTTTCTTTTTTTTTCTCCTGTATTTGAATTATTTAAGTTATGATTCTGTTTCTGGATTCAAACTTGTTTCCCCTCTGAGCTCATGCTGGTGTATGAGGAAGAAGCAGCAGCTGAGGAGGAAGAGGCTGTATTTGGTGTTGATCCGTTGTGTGATTTCTCTCTGAGCCATGCCACCAGCCGGGTCTCAGCACCAAAGAGCTGAGCATTAGAAATACAGTTGTAAATATTAAAATGATTAATTTGGCCCCATCAAGCTGAGCTCAGATTTAGCCTTGCCATTTCCATGAAGCTCTCCCATCCCTGGCGTATTTTGAAAAATACTCTATTCATGCAGATGTTCCATTATGGGCCTCCTACACACAGGCTTCACAATGATGGAAACACAGATGGCTTGTTTATATGTGTGTGAGTGTGTGTGAAATGACAATTATTCTAGCAGGAAAGGGTGGAGAATGGAGGAAGGAGGAAAGAGTGTTAAAAGGGGACTTACTGAACATATTCAAGACCTCTAACTCTTTCATTTGGACCCCATTCACACAAATACTTCCTACCGAGTCCGCCTTACAAACCATAATGGTGTTCTGCAGAATTCCTTTACCTTTAACTTTTTTGTAGTTATTATGTACAAATATCTTAATTGAAATATGAAATTGAAATATCTTAATTGAGATCTATGGGAGGGACAAATAGAAATGAATTAGAAACAAATAATTAAGTTTTGTTTCTGATCATAATCTACCATATATGAAGGGCTTTTATACTCACTTACCCCTCAGATAATTGCCATCAGATACCCCTTAATCAGTGAAATGAGTCCAACAGCAAGGACAGAAGCTGGTGTTATAGATGTCTCCTTCATCCCCTGACATGAGAACCACCTCAGAGTTTGTCTGACTGGTTGTGTATTTCCTGGCCTATGGAGCCAGTTAACAGTTACCTTTTGTAATTCTGCTTCTTTTTTGTATGTCTGCTTCTATCTCCGAGAACCCCACTTGGCCTCGGGAGAAGGCCACTCACATAGAGTCTGGTTCTGCTGGAGGTTCCTTCTTGTTAAAAGGGAGTTTTTCGTCTCCATTTTTGCATACAGGCTTGGTGTGAGGGATTGCTGAAGAGTTACCATAAAAATTCAAGAAAAAATTGTTGCTGCAATTGTGAGAGTTTGTGGCTCATACAAACTTTTTCAAACCATAATAACCTAAGGAGCACTACGACATACCCAGTAAAATGAAATGTGGTGCTATTTATTTGATTTAAACTGAAGGAGCATCAAATTCAATGTTTTTTTCCTATGATGAGGGGAAGTCTTACCTTTGTGTAAATTTTCCAACTCAAAGCGCATTTTTTTTAGTAAGGCACAATGAGAGTTTGGGTATTTAACAGTCACCCTAAGCCGTCCCCATAACAGCCTGGTTGCTCAAATGTAAAAATCCCTGTAGGTATTTGCTTAAATGAATACACATGAAATTACAACTTGAATTGTGAAGTTGATTTCCAAATGAAATCAGAGCTATAACTGTTCTCATATTGCTATAAAGACGCAATCTTTAGATTTCACAATTGCTTTAATAAATTGAAAATATTTTATTTCAAATGGAGTGGCACCGTGGCCACCTCAACTAAAAAATAACCGTAACCTTTCTAAATCATACTGGCAATGGTAACAGACTCTGAGCAGTCTCCTTCTGCAAAGGTTGGCCTCTATGTTTTTATTTGTTCATGTATTTTTTTATTTACTGTACAACAAAGTCTCACTTCATTTCAAGATTAATTGTAGCCTACTTGACCTGCTGTTTGGTGAGGGTGTCCCTAGTAAAAACATGGGGTCATATTAACATCTTGATAATGATTTATTAAACATTACAGTGTTTTGGATTAAGCGATAATTGATCTCAAAGCTGCAGCAGACAGAAATCTTTGGACTACAAACAAACAGAGCAAAATGGAGTCAGCCAGCATTTTATTTTTAGCTGTGTGAGTCTCTGATGTTAAACATAAGTTGTTGGTTGGCCATTATAAATTTTCTTCAGGTGTGTTTACTATGTTCTATGTGTGACTTCCTAAGAGCATCGTTTTCATGGTTGTTTTGAGCAAGTTAGATGCTTTTTGGCTATTTCTACTACTTTAAATATTTCATTTGTGGGTGGGCACATAGTGGTCCAAGCAGTTTCTCCATCTGTGTTGGATTTTCAATAAATGAGGATGTGTAATGGAAAGCTGTGGAAACAACTTATTTTTTCTGCCACGGGTTTTGATATTTTGCACTACCTTTAACTTTCAGTATTGAAGCCGCAGGCTTTCAAATGGTAGGTATAGAAACTATAGAGTCGTTTTAGTTGATAAAAAGCCAGGGGCATTGATTTCATTAAAGGTCTAAGACGTTTTAAACTGAATTTAAAGTTGCAAAATGTCAAGTTGTTGGGTGGATGAAGAAATAAACTTCTACTTTTGTTAATAAAGGAATCAGTTCAGTCTCCTCGGTCTGTATTAACCAATTTTAAAACCAAACAGATCTAGCCACAGTTTTCAACCCAAGCAGTCAGGTTCAGTTTATTAATCCACTTGGTAAAAGCTTTTCTGTCTATGGGAAATGACCAATTTCACAGTCTCTCTGACTTTGCAGCAGTCCTGTAATGATAAACATGCATATTGCACTAATTTCCTCTAGTCATAATCATTCAGGTCAGCACTTATTCATGGGTGACACATTAAATAATCAAAAAGAAGACGTCCTCCTTCAAGTTAAGTGTGTTGTCTGATCTTTACATAGTCAGGTTTTATTTGTTTATTCCCCTCAGATTACCTTATTTTTCTAATGTAATATTGAAGTCCTATACAGTTAGCTACAGAATCCACCAGTTCTATATGATCTGAGACAGGCCTCAGTTCACAGAAAGTAGAGTTTTTTGGTCCCTTTAAATGCTGGTTGCTGATTGGTTATCAAATATCCAATCAGCTTCTTCCTAAACTGAATATTCTTAAATGTTGTTCAATAAACCAAACAATAATTATAAGCCAAATTAGCCACAGCTACAAGAACCTGGTTAAAGCAGACCTTGCAGTTGAAGTTAAAAGAAAAACGATGTGAATAACTAGTCTAACCCACCTCAGCTTTTCAGATGCTTTGGCTCTGATGACGAATCCACCTACCTGAGGTTTGCAAAGCTGGGAGGATTCTTTCTGAGATTTCTGTCAATCAGAGCCAATCACAGAAGTACACATGTAATGCTGTAACATGTAATGTTAAATGTACCCCTTTAAATTTAACACCTTAAAAAAGTCTTAAAAAGTATGACATTTGATGTCATAGGTCTTAAATTATATTCAGAGTTTCCCCCAGAATAATATAAGCCTAGCAATGCGCAAGGCTAAGTATTAGGTTGTTTATTAAAAATGCGTCCTTGAGATTAACATAAGGCAGTTCCTCAGTTGTTAAGAAGGCGAGTATGGATTTGTGTTCCCGCCAAGTACGTTCTTGATAAGAGCACAGACATTATGGACTGGGAGCATGCAGAACAAATCTGTTTGAATTGGAACAGAAGCATAGTTGGGACATCACCATATTTAAACTCCTATTATTAATAGTCTCCAGAAAATAATAAAAGATAACTTTTTCCATTTAGTGGGGAAATGATGATTAATATTAAGATAAACACAAAATAAATGGTGTGGACGGGCTAAAATTAGCCCTGGCTGCTGTTAGCCCTGGTGCTCTGCTGGTTGCCAACGCACAAGTCTGCTCTGATGCATGCTCGGTAAAGAGGGAGGGGTGAGAACAACATCAAGGGATTTTGTCCGTTCTCGGTCTTGTGTTCTTGTGAAATGGAACAGTGCTTGGGCTGAGGATATTTCACAACCGCAAAGCACAAGAGAACGCACAAGTACACATTGAGAAATGGCCAAGATGTTCAGTAAAGCTCCCAATCTAGAATGCTAACAAGCTACCAGCTACTAGCTCAACAAACAATATATGCATGTGGTAGTGGTAGTGATGCAAGGCTCCACGCACTTCACTTTGATATGTGCAGGACTGTACACTGGAAAGCTAAGAATCTTCTGTGTACCCAGATGACAGAGGGATGGTGAGACAGTATTCTGGTGCTTAAACAGGAGTAGCAGGAAACCAGTGCAAAGTGTCACAGAGAGAACCAGGAAGATCGGATTAGTCCATTGGGCAGATAGAACACTAAAGTTGGGATAGAGACTATGGCCGACACCGAGAGTAGGACAGCAGTACATCGGAGAAGCCTGTCGGGTAGACAGAAGTAGAAGAGGCTACAGCCAGCTGGAGCTGGATGGAGGGAGGAGAACTAAGAATCTGCAAAGCCTGCCAGCCAGACAGCAGCAAAGTCGGTGAGAGAAGGCATCAGCTGATCTGTGTCTATGCTGGAGGTAGGACAAAAAAATGTTTTTTTCTGGGGCTAAACTCCCCACTTCATCCATTGTCAAGATTTTTTTCTCTGTCATAAATTTTGATTAAAGAAAGCTTGTCTCCACTGCCTCCTCTTTAGCTCAGGGAAACATTTAGTCCTTGACTGGATTTCACCACACACATTTAAACAACAGTTCAGATTGTCCATCTCCTGCAAGTTAGATTAGATAAGTAACATTTTGTTGTATTCACCTAACTTAGCTTTGCACCTGCTGTGAAATTCGCACTGAAATTCAGTCTGATTTAAATAACACATTTTCTTAAATTTGAAAAATTCTTTTTTTTCATATGCCCATGAAATATTTATATTTTATTATAAGCGGTCTTAAAACAATCCTAAAAGACTTAAATGTAACTTTTAGAAACTTGTAGGAACCCTGATTTATACGATGACAGGTAGCTCCACATGAAGACAGAGATAGGATATTCAGGAGTGTTGTTCTTTAAAAGATTTTTGGTAGAAGGTGGAAGGAACTGTGAGAAGTCAATACATGGAAGAAGGTTCACTTTTCGTAAGGAAAGACCAGAGCATATTTGATAAATCCTTAAGCAGCAGCCTGACAATTTTTGTAAGGATTCGTGTCTGCTTTCCTCTGCAGATTTTACTTCATGGATTGTAGAAATAAACCCACTCAAGACATAATTTCATAGGCCTGCTGGGGTTATTAGACTTGAAACAAAGTTCAAACTCATGTTTGCGGAATTTAGTATTTTTAGAGTCTCATAATGAACGCTACAGAGGAGTTGTAAGTGATATGAGGGCAACATCCCACAATCAAAGGAAATGTGTCCCCGACCTGTTTCCTTGTCTCACCAGTCTCAGCTTACATTCACTTCTATAATTGCCCACCTGTTGGCACCCTAATTAGCTTAGTACACTGTTGTTAATCAGGAAGAGGATTGCAGTGAAGCTCATCGGAGCGTCCCCAGACCATTGAGACTCAGTAAAAAAGCGGAGGGAGAGACCATACAAGAGGAAAAAGGGACGTGCTACTGATTCAAGGTTAGAAATGACTGGTAAATTAAAACAAAGCACTTGTGGTATTTTGAGCCACCTCACATAAAGGCAAGTACCTAATGATGTGCATTAAAGAAGAGATTTATTAGGGACTCTGGAGAAGGCTATTAGCTGCACCTTTGATTTATTCATCGGAGGAACGATGCAGCACAATAAATATGGAAATAACACTCGGCCTTTCTAGATGACTGCTCTGGGGAGGGGAAAAAATTTGGATCTGAGGCTTCTCATATCTTGCTGGGAGATGAGCTCATGATAGCGAGTCAGACGACTGTCCATAGAGGCTTTATTACAGATGGCTCAGCTTTTCAGTAATATCACTTGAATCTGCGTATTAAAAACTGGTTATCATGCGAAACAAATGATCTTACTACTTTATATTAAGAATAATCAGAGTAGACTAGAGATAATCTTTGAGCAATGCTAATGCTGTTTTATTTGTTACTTATCTTTTAATATCAATAGCACTTCGTAATGATTATTTAAATCAAATCCTGATTAAACATGCAGGTAATCAGCTTATACTACAATCCTTACATTTCATTTTTAATCTGTAATAATATAAAGAAAGACAAAAAAGGTTAAAAACTGGTGTAAAAAAGTAGCTGGTAAATTCTTAGCTTTAGCATTTCTTGAAGTAGATCACATGTTTGGGATTTGCATTTTAGCTTAATCTGATTTGCTTCCACACTCCAAAAATATGCACCTCAAACACAGATTTTATCCAACTATTTGTCTTCTACTCTTAACACACAGCCTTTTGGGTCATTGGGCTGCAGTGGTTTCTACGTATGGTACCGTTAAAGCATGTGTTCAGACAGCTGTGTTTAAATTACGCTGAAGAAGCTCCTAACTCCCTAGTTTAGCCACGATTAAGAATATATATATTTTTGCCTTACTCTAATTTATTACTACTTGAAAAAACCTTCAGCATCTAGACTTGAAAGCTGCAGGACATATGCTGCGAAAACAGCTGCAGCTAAATATGGATCTGCAGTTACCAGGGCAGGTGAGTATAAATGCATTGGGTTCCAGTTTTATTTCAAATCATTTTGAAAAACACAACTTTCTGTCATATCCTGGATAAAGGTTATTGATGATTGTAGCTGTAGTACTGAACTGAAGCGTCAGAAAGTCATTTATATTTCTTAGTGATGATGTAACACCGGAATGATGGAAACGTTCTGGAAACATCTCACCGCATGTCTCTGATCAGTGCAAATTTGTTCCAGCTCCATCAGTTTAAGACCAACAAGCCTGAATTCTGTCTGCCTCATGTGCACACACTATGGATTTCTCTCTGAGGAAAAACAAAAGAATAATTCTGTGTGTAATAATGCCAATAATGCCATACCACATCAGGGGAACAAAGCATCCTGGCGCATCATGTTGCTTCCCAAACACTTCAAAGCTGTTGGCATCCAAACAGACCTCTGTGTTTCCTGGATGGTTTAAACACCATGGAGTCTCGCTTCTCCTGTGAGCCCCCATCACTGCGGAAATCAGTGCAAAAAAAATCAGACATTATGTTAATTTTCATTATTTGTAATTTCAGAATCAAGCTTTACACACAATGTTAATTGAATAACTATGTAATTTGCTTTATTTTGGTAACAAGTCTTAAAAGAAACATTTTGACTAGAATATAAAAAAAGCCATTTAAGTAAACTGAGGCAGATATATTATGAATATGAATAAAATATGCCAGATTTAGTTAGCCTATGGACAGCATTAAGGTTTAAAGAATAATGGATATTTTTGACTCAATGACTTGACTTGAGTCACAGATTTAATGATGTGACATGGTTATATTGGAAAAGACTCATATAATATTTATTGTAAATACATGGAAACCAACACCTCTGATTCAAAATTAAGATGCAGCACAGTAGTTTAAATCTGAGGGCAAAAAACAAGAAGGTTTTAGACAAAATAGCAGAGTTTTAACAAACTTGAAGGGTTTTGACTAATAACCAGGACATATAGACAACAATATAGCACATACATGCTCTTAATTGGCAAAAAAACCCAAAATGTTTCTTCGAAGGGTTAGTTGAAAATGAAAATACAAATAGTAAAAATAAATTAATGAATCAAATTGCATTTCCTCACATCATCGATGTTTCATGGATTGCTCATAATGATTTATCTTTAAACCATAGGACTTGGTCTTAACTTTGGCTGGATTTGAAACTCACTTGTTACTGGGAGTAATTTCTTGGTACCACATAAGTTATGTCAAAGCTTCTGGCAAGCTAAGCTACTGAACACTAAGGCAGCCATTGCGGATGAATGACACAGCTTAGCAAACAACCAGTAGCTAGAAGTTGGTTAGCCAGAATTAAAAAAAAAAAGTTTTTTATTTGTTTAATTTTTTAAGCTTTTATTTCTAGTGATTATGATATAATTTTCTGCTTACACCTGATGAAAATAATGACATTTAAGATTAGAATATTACAGACAAAACACATGTATAATACAGAGGTTTATGCTCAGTAAAGAGTACCTTTAATACAACAACAACTATATCATGTTGTATCCTTGTTATGTAATTATTTTAAGAATAGAGAAACATAAATGTTTTCTTACAGGGTTTACATGATAAGAAATATTTTTCACTGTCTGCTATATTTTTGACATATTTAAGAATGATCTGAGTATCCAGTAAGACAGAGTGTTTGAAAGCAGTTTTCTTACAAATGGTCTACGCTGAACTGCTAAATTTCCACAAAGCTAATCATATCCTCACAACACGCAATAACTGATACGACTTTGCCAGATGTCTCTGCTGAGGCAGTGTCCTGGAGAAACAAAAGCAATAACGCCATAATTTTCCACCGATGCACTGAAGCATAGATAAAAGATGATGGTGACACATCCCTTGACCACTGCTGAGGCTTAGATTTTTACTCTGAGGATTTAGTTGCTGATGCACATGCAAACGCTCGACGGTTTTCAGAAGTTGTTGCTGCATCTTGAACAGGAATCCAGCTGTTGTCCTTGGCTACGATTACTAGGTTTGCAGGTTAAACAATATCAAGCAGAGAAGGAAATAAAATAGATATATTTTTCTCCCCACCCCACCAACAAGGGGAGGCATCTTAAGCCCAGGGTAAAGGTGTGGTCGAGAACTAACCCCACCAACTTTAAGCCTGTAGCCAAGACTTGTGGATGTGAAAATGAAATCTTTCACTATTACTATTTTCTCCCGACCATGGTGCTCCTCTGATGGCACTTTTTAGAATTAGGAGCTGTTCAATGTGAAAAAAAAACTATCCTACATTAAAACTTCAGATTATAGGCTGTCAAACACTATTTTCCGAAACAAAAAAGGAAATGACAGTAAGAACAACATGGTATCAGAAACAGAGGAGAAAACAGAGAGGCACAAAAACATTGTAATTCCACATGTGTCAGGAGTTTCTAATAAAGTGTAGTTCAAACCCAACGAAACACTGATTCATCTCAAAGACAGAGAACACTGCTGCCCAGTGAAGCGAGGACTGCTCTGTCACCTACTTTAGAGAAACCAAACAATAAATCGCTAATGTACGGTGTAGCACAGGAAAACCAGCAGCTCTGGGAAAGATTTAGCTATACACCTTTACCTCAAGAACGAAGAACAGAGCTTTGGTGAACTAAATGTTCAGATCTTAGACAGAGAGGACAGATAGATAGCAGTTTTGTTTATTTAAAGGTTGTTTACAACCTAGGGTTTCCTTGAAAAACTGGATCATTCAGTATTTAAAAGAAATTTTCTGTGCTGAGATTTTGATCTGTATTCCTGATGGAATCAAAAAATATATGTTATTGACTTTAAGATTATAAATGAATATCAATAAGCAGTGATCTGGTCCACCTGTTCCTGCTGCTCAGAGCGGTCTGTAACCACCGCCGGTCAAGGTTAGGCCATGATCTATCGCTAGATGTCATCTCTAAAAACTCTGAATGGTTGTCATGGTTGCGGGTTATGGAGTTCTGGCCTTTGGGAGGATGGAGGCATGGAAAGCCAAAAAAGCTTGATTAGAAGAGGGGTGAATAAGGAGAATTTTAATTTAAGCTGTCTGCCTAATCTGAGAGGAATTGTCTTGCTCAAACAGCAAAAAAAAAAAAAAGAAAAACAAATGCACTGGGGGCCTCATTGTTAATATTCTTTACTTTCAAATTTAGCATAATATGGGACCTGACTTCTTGATTGTAAAAGTCAGGCGGTGCCAGAGACCTGGCAAGTCAAACGCAACTTAACTCAGCCAAAACTTTGGTGATTACAATTGATTCATGGCTTTAAAGAAGATAATTATGGTTTAACACCAGGCCAGTCTGGTCTTGTTGGCCTATTCCCTTTAATAAATGAAATCAATTAATAACTGTTTTTTAAATTTGCTTAGATAGCTTTCTCTGTTATAAGGGGAAAAACAGAACTAATTTGAAGGGCCCAACATCTATCACAGAATGGCAGAACTACATGACCATACTGCAATCTGAAAACTGCTAAAAACATTTAATAGTTGTAGGATTACATTTAGTGCTAACATGAATAAATCCATATAGAAAATCATATCACTTTTCTTATACAATGGGAAAGTGCTCCTCCTTCAGACTGATTTCTTTCCCTCTCCCATCTTCTTGACCTCCATCTGTCTCCATAATTACATTTTGATGTCATCATTTAGATGTCTAGCATTGCTTGCAAGCAGACATCCCAACATCACCTTCATTCAGGGCATAAAAGATAGCATCAGTGACTGATGTTTATGACCGTCAGACTTAAAACTCACTTGTTGTGAGAGAGGTGGCTGACGGCAGCTCATATTAACTCCTCTGGGATTGCTTTGTGTTGCATCATACCTAAACTTTGTTGGACTCAGGCGAATTGCTGCAGATTTGCAGATAAATATGAACAGATTAAATGAGATTCATTGACTGGTTGTGGTTGTTTTTCAACCTCAGGCTGTTTGTAAACACAGAGTTGGAGTTGAAGTTACAACTGGAGCTGGATAACTCATTTTACTTTAATTGAAGACAACAGAGAACCTGTTTTAGACTTTATGTTGTCAGGGACAGAGTGCTAAAACTCCACAGTAGTTCTCTTAAAGTAGCAGACATTGTTATGTATTATGGAGATGTAATGTTCCTTACTGCAGTTTTCAAAGATAACTGTTTGCATTTGTTAGCTGCTATTAGAAGTTTGCAAGATATAAAAAAAAATACATGCTAACGTGAAGAATCTTTATTGAATACCTCAAAGTTTCCAGATAATGTCTCTCCTTGGTGCGTAAAAGCTGTTCATTGTAATGAGTGGTGTTGGCTAGCTAGCTTTTAATGATTTAGCTCAGTTAGACTTGCCCAAATCTCTGTTATCAAACTCTGTCGTTAGGACACACTGTCCTCCATGTTTTAGATGTGTCTCTGCTGCAGCACCAATTGATGCATTAAATGCTTGTACTCCCTCCTCAGTGGCCAACACAGGCTGCACGGGTCTGCTAATCACACATTTTTTTTAAGTTAGGTGGGGAGGCAGGGAAATGCTTAAAACACATAGGGCAATGTCTGAAAATCCTTGTACTATCTGCTCAGCGAATAACAAGAGTAACATTTTCTTGAAATCAAGAAGTTTACAAATGTTTCCCTAGCATAATAGGTATTTAGACTTATGTCTTTATCCACCTGACAGAAGTGGTGCAACTGTTTCGGGTTTCTCCTTAATAGATTTTTGTAGATTTACTGAAAGGCTCGAGACTTTACCCACTTGGAAGACCCCTCTGTGCCCAAGCTTTAACCTCCTCGCTAATGTCTTAAGATGTTGCTTTAATATTCCCACATTATGTTCCTCGATTCTGATGTCATGTATTTTGTGAAGTGTCCCTGCAGTAGCAAACATAATGCTGCCACCTCATAGTTCACATTATCTGAGTGTTTGAATGATATTATGTCTAAACACTTCAATTTTACTTTTCATCATATCATATTATCATATATGCCTCCATTAATTCATGTCTTATTCCTTGAGTCCGTCTGTAAACTGTAATCTCACTTCTTATGTTGCTTTCAGTGATAGCTTTCTCATCTCTGAATGGCCCTGAATTAATTTTCCCCATAATTGTAGCAATCAAATGAGAAAGGAGGGATTTTGAGGTTACATAAACTCATTATTAGATAACTCTTCAGACCATCCCTTCTTTCTAGAATGGTTGCAGCTTAAATCAACAGGTAATAACTTGAAAGTGTTTATGCTGTTTACTCAGTAGAAGCACCCAAGTTAACAGATACTATTAACACCCCTGAATATGTTTTTGGATGTTCTTAACCCAGGAGGTCTGTTGAGGAGGAGGACGTTGCTGGAGTGATTTAACTGTTTCTGCTAGAGGTGTCAGAGCCAGGCTGTTTGTTTCAGGTTTGCTGTATTTCACAGGGTTAACCTGATAACCTGTCAACCACCCTCTCAGGGTCTGCTGTCACATCCAATTCCCTTAACCGAGTGGCTGAATGTATCGCTGTAAAAGGACTTGGAGCTGAAGGGGGGAATGATGGCAGACAGGGAGGATACTGAACCAAACTGAAGGATATTCATCAAGATGATGTTTGCTTTCGTGTTGTTTCATCCTATCTGCATATGTGACTTTGTGTTTATTGATGTGCACCAATGCAGGCTCCATCTCATCCCAGTGGTGTGTAAAAACGCAGTCAGAAAGTTAATGTGATTGCCACCAGTGGCTTTGATGTCAGTCGTGATATTATTGTCAGTCTCACTGTGATTCATCATCGTTCAGCCATGTGTTTGCCCTGTGAAAAACAACTTTCTGCTGTCACATCTATCGCATCAAAGAGTTACTCGTGGAAGACCAATCAGGGACACTTTTGATGGTGAGAGACAGTGAAGGACATCCTTTGGTGTCAGGAAATCCTGTTTAAATTTCACAATGACTCTTTCTAATCCAAGTCATTTTTGCTGTTGCTTTTATTTCTCCAATATTCACAAATCAATGATAATTCATTAAATTTATGAGTTCATATGAGTTTCTCTGTTCAAGGTTTCTTATTTCGGGACTAAATATTAAAGCTAGTCAGTTATACAAACAAGTTGAACAGTTTACAGCTATGTTCTGCTGGTGTGATTAAAAGCCTTTTGTGTTGGTGAAAGTGAGAAAAAAATCTATAGATGTTTGGTTGTCAAAGGCATAGAGCTGATGCAATAAACCTGCTGTTTACTTGGGCCATTTTCCCATAGCTTGAAGCTGTTGCTCATTTCATATTTCACCATGGTGTTTGTTATTTAGCTCATACTTATATTTTTTATTTTTATTTTATTTTTGTTTTTAAAAGATTCAGCACAATTGTTTTGTTTGAACTCGGAGGGGATGACAGTTTTAGATGTGGTGTTAGTGAAATATATTTATGTGTTGCTTTCTGTCATTTTGGATGATTTAGGCTTGTGGCTGTTTAACTGACCACACCCTGACAGCAGTTGGAAACTTCTTAGCTTCTTTCTGGGCTCTTTAACCCCAGAAGTGACCACATATTAAATAAACATTTCCAAGGAAGACTAAAGTGAGACTCTAGAGTTTTAACACTTTAATTTTGGTAAGGCAGAGGAATGGTTACAGAGACCAGCGCCGATACTCTTGCCAGGTAACAATGTGTGCATAGAAAAGCTCTGAATAATGATAACGTTAGTTTTTATATACCACCCACATCTTTCAAGTGCTGTACACTGCCCCATATCTCAGTCAGTGGGAAGAATGTGACGGCACTAGAGGGCTATAAGTTTTACTATAGTGTAATGATGCATGATGTTTAAGATAATCAACTAATGCAGCATCTAATTAGTCGGAGTACAGACTGTTCCATTTATCAATCCCTATTAAACAATAACTGTATCAGCTATTGTCTCTTTAAAAGCTATCTAATATGTTTCCACTCCAGCTATTTTCTGTGATTCTAACAATCTTCGGTTAGCTTCAGTTAACATCTACAATGGGTGATAAACACCCCAAATTACATTAAAAATTATGTATTATTATTTATTAAACTTTTATTTAACCAGGGAAGTCACCAGCGAGATTAACTATATCTTCTTTAAAAAGAGATCTGTTAAAAATATAAAAAAGAAGAAAAATAAATAAAAAGCTGGTACAAAACATTGCATGTGAAGCATTATATATAAATAGTATCCATAAAGATTAGTTGAAAATAGGAGGTTGGTAGAAAGTTATATCAGAAAGACAATCAATCAAGATTTAAAATTAGGGAGATTAAATTTTCAAGCCCCAAGGCAATTTTCTGAATGCTGAATGTTGTAAGGGCTCAGTTGGAGGAAACATTTGGGACCGAGAGCAGGTAGCAATCATTGGAATCTAAACAGTACTCTTTTATGTGTTATCTCTACACACAAATAGATATGAACATGTCCAAGAATTCCCTTAATAAAAATGTACCAGCAATGAAGCAATCCCACCAAAGAATATTACTCACTGTTATGTGTCAAATTGTTGCAGTTTGTTTTAGATCTCTGGGCAGGATGATAAAGTGTGTCAATCTTGTAAAGGCACTGGGCAGGAAGCATATATATACAAAAGGTCAACATAATCCAACACAGATAAAAAGTGACAGGACTGTCACTGTTTTAGATTAATACAAAAGCACTGTTTATTACGATAAAGAAAAAAAAACAAATACAAAGAAAAACCATTTTTGTTCTTAACTTTTTCAATAGTTGGAGCTCATTAACTTTAAAAATGAGGGAGTCATCATTTAAAATACTTTTCATAGGAACTGATGGTTATCCCATCCAAAGGGACCGCAACAGGAATCGTATATAGGCTAATATTAGAGTTCCTAAAAATCAATTCAATTCAATTCAGTTTATTTATATAGCGCCAAATCACAACACATGTCATCTCATGGCACTTCACAAAGAC